>VZSE01007146.1:12288-31588 GCA_013398275.1 Promerops cafer
CTCTTTTCCACACACTTTTTTCCACACACTTTTTTCCACACACTTTTTTCCACACACTTTTTTACACTTTATGAAAGTGCTTGTCAACGAGTAACTCTGTAAAAATTATGCAGTATGGATATGTACACAGTATTTTAAGATCTCTCAGATTTTCTCTGTATAATAATGTGGATTATGTTGTGGTTTTTGTGTGACTCTGGTACAAGGGCTGTTTTCAGTATTTTGTGTTCATAGGTGCTGCTTTTTCTGCCATCACCACAACTCTGGCAGGGGGGATTGAGCAAATCTGTGCAGGGGGTTGTGTTCAAGGCTTTGTAGGAGTGTAACTGTGGATTTCCTCAGGGATAATGCAAACACAAGTAGCAGCTGCAGCAGTTAAAATTCTCCAGATGTTCCATGGACAGGTCCTTAACTGACATGGATATTTAGTTCTGGTTTTCCAAGTCTTGAAGTGAATATATGTGAGCCTAGGCTGGGGCTGCTTGGCAGTTCTTTTGTCACTGACATCTCCAAGTTACATCCCATAAAGAGGTGCCTTAATTGCATTTTTTCATCTAATTCTGGCAGTGGCTGTGCCTTTGGGTACATGAAATGTGTGAGATCCAACTGCTAAAAGCACAAAGCACCCCCTGAGAGGGGATTTTGGTCACTGTGAGCACAGACAGTGACCCCAGAAGGTATTGGGTGCTGCTCACTCTCCACATGAAGTTTGAATCCTGCTGGTTTAAGATGTGAGTTTTTGACATCTGAGGGCTTCTGTTACTGGGTTTGGACCATGGCTTTGATGTTTTCTGTAACCTCTGGCATCATTAGACATCAACAGTTCCTTATATTTTTATAAAGACTGTGAGGATGACAACCATGCTCAGAATATGCTGAGACTGTGCTGGATTTCCTCTTCAATTATAACATTATTGTGTTATTCAACATTAATAACATTGTATTAATGTTCCCTGCCAATACCCAGAAACCAACTCAATTGCAGCCTTTTGGTAGTGCTGTCCAAACCATCTTCATGGAATCTTCCTTTATTTGACAGACTGATTTCTGCCTTGCAGAGCACAAACTAATGCCCCTGCTTGTGCTTTATTCCAGCTGTGCCCAAAGTTCTTGCACACCAACTCCACCAGTCACACCTGGCCCTTCAGTGCAATTGCAGAACTCATAGGTAGGTGATCAATAGTTTGTAATAATTCTTGTTTATTCTTACAAAACCTTTTTCCATCACGTAGGGGAAGACCTGGCTGAACATCCTCAGTGTTTTGCTCTTTGTTCTGGTCCTGTTACCTGCATTTCCTGGGGCTTGTGCATCTGTTTATTAGCTCCTGTTGATCATCTTGCCTTTGATTTTGAGCAGAAGTTAATTGGACATCTCCAGTGTTCCTCTTTTCCACACTCAGGGAATGATGAGCTGGTTCCTCCAAATGAAGGTGTGGCTTGGGACCCCAGCCAAGCTGATTCAGAACTTTGCTGCTGCCAGAGGGAGCAACTCCCCTGGTCACACATCTCTCCCCTTCCCCCTCTTCTCCAGAAAATTAACCTAACAGAAGAAAACAGAGATTTTTCAGCTGGATAAGGCCAAAGCTGTCCCAAAGGAGGAAACCAGAGCCCTGTGGCTGTGGAAAGGCCTGGCTGTTTTGGGAGTACAATCTGTTAAATCATCTCTGCTCTTTTCACACTCCAAATACTTCCAAACTTTCAGTAGTACCTTTATGTCCTCTTTTGTGATGCTGAAATACATTTTATGAACTATTTCACTGCGATGCAATTTGGATTTCAAGTTTATAGGAAGAAACCTGCCAAGCTGTGGTTCCTTCTCCTGGCTTGAGCTGTTTTCTGTCTCTCAGCTGAGCCTGCAGAACGGGCAGCGAGGCAGAGGTGCCATCACATCCCACCCTTCCTCCCCCTCACAAATCCCAGGGGATGAGGGGAAGAGGTGGAAGGAAGTGTTGGGGCAGCTGAGGCTGGGCCTGGCTTTGCTGCCAGGAGGGCTTTGTGGGGCCCTGGTTTCTCTTTCACTCATGTTTGTCTTTTCACATCCTGTAAACAGAAAGTTGAGTCTAAAGCATTTTGCAGCTCCCCTCTGTAAGGGCTGGGAGAAAGCAGACATTGCACCAGCTGCTCTGCAGGCAGGAAATGAAACTGGAATCTTGACCTGGTTTCATTTTCTGTTCTCCTGTGAGCTGCTCACCCCCAGCTACACTTTTGGTCTCTGCGCTGCTGTCATCGATAATCGGGGGAATTTTGTGCTGGTTTGGGTTGGATGCAGCTGTTTCATCCTACCTCTGATTTACTTAAAAATGTGTTTGCACATGGTTGAATTTGTGTTTTCTGGTCTCCCACGCTGTTTGCTTTCCTTGCCCTCAGATAATGCCTACGATCCAGATGTGAGTGCCAAACAGATCTGGATCGACAAAACCGTCATCAGCGACAACATCTGCCTGACGTTCACGGACAACGGCAACGGGATGAACTCGGAGAAGCTGCACAAAATGCTCAGGTGGGCAACCCCTTTACCTGCCCTGTACAAATTCCACCTCTGGTTCTGCTCTTGCTCTGTTTATTCCTGTTTCTCATATGTAATTCACTGATTTTTGCTCATAAATCCAGCGTTTCTGAAGGTCCTCAGAGACTCCAGAGCAGGCAGATGCTACTAAAGCTTCCCTGTAACTTTGTCAGGGAACTTTTACCTTGTAATTTCCTTTTATCCTTTCTCTCAGCCTTCCCTTAATGCTGTGAAAAACTCTCTGTAGCCTGCTAGTGGAGATAAGGAGAATTCAAATATTTATTATTATTATTATTATTATTATTGTTACTACTAAGTGCTTTAGTTTACGTCAGTGAATGAGAGAAAAAGGGAGATTCAGCTCAAACCCATTGGAATATTAATAATAGAATGTATTGCAGAAAAATGAATGAATTTTCTATTTTTTAAATAATTGTCTATTTATCTTAAAATATTCTGTAGGTTTGGAACTGATTTTTTTATTTCTACAGTAGCAAAAAGCTTGCTGTGCAATTTAGTGTAAAAAGTGTAAAAAATTAAGCGTAAAAAATTGTGTAAAAAATTGCTCTGCCTGCAGATTTAAATTTGAGCAAGCTTGAATACAAACTGTTATTTTCCTTTTAGATATCATAATAAATCCTAAATTCCATGTGCAGTTCCCTGTTTTACTTGAAGTGTGATGTGGAAATGGAAAACTTGTGAATCAAACATTTTCTAGGAAGTGGAGAGAGGAAAAAGGGTTAGGGGCTTTTATTAGTATTTCTTGTGAAATTACAGGATAACTACCAGAATCCCATAAGAATGCTTTTTCACCTAATTCCTGACTTGATATTTCTATCCCATACTTCAAAGCTGGAAGTAGATCTTCCCCAGTTTTTGCTGCGTGGTTTTAGCAGCCTTGTCCAGGTGATTTTAGGATTTAATTCCTCAGGAGTCCCTGACCTCTAAAACAAGAGGGTTGGCTTAAGCAATTTGACAAATCCTGCACGTGCATCTCTTGAACCCTCAAGTTTTCCAGGGATTTTTTTTCCCACCCTCCTCATGTTTTCCATGTTGCAGCTTTGGCTTCAGCGAGAAGTCGGTGGTGAACGGCCGCGTTCCCGTGGGGCTGTACGGGAACGGCTTCAAGTCGGGATCCATGCGCCTGGGCAAGGATGCCATCGTCTTCACCAAGAATGGGGACACCATGAGCGTGGGGCTGCTGTCCCAGACTTTCCTGGAAGCCACCAAAGCAGAGCATGTCATGGTTCCCATCGTGACCTTCACCAACCAACATATCCTTTCAGCATTCCCGGTGAAAAGTTGTGGCTACATCCCAAATACGGGGGATAACGTCCCCCAAAGGAAATCCTTGGCTGCTTTTATGGATGTTTATAGCAAAATTTTCTCCTTGGAGAGGAGTCACAAGTCAAAAAATTCTGGGAGATGCTGTAATTGGTTAAAACTTTTAGCTTTGTAGGGGTTTTGAGATGTGGAATGACAAGATGGGAAGTGAGTCCTGAAATTTCCTCGTTTTTGGAATCTTTACTCCATTCCAAGTCCCTCTCCTTAACACAGTGCCCACGGCAGATCAGTGATCCAGCAGAATGCAAGAACAGCCTCAAGGCCATCCTGACACATTCCTTGTTCTCTACTGAGGAGAAATTACTGGCAGAGCTGGATGCCATCATAGGGAAAAAAGGCACCAGGATTATCATTTGGAATCTTAGAAAGTATGAGAAATCCAGTCTCTTACCTCTCATAAATTTTACATTTTCTTTCAGTGTATGCAAACAGAAGGATTTGGGGGTTCTTTGTGTGTGGAATAACTGGAACAAGCTGTGTGCAGTTAAAAAAATGGGAAACTGGACTTAAGTGTGTATTTTAGCAAATCTCTGAGGAATTCCCCTTTTTTTCCCTTCTTTCCTGGCTCCACCACAACACCTCCTCTTGTATTTGCTTTTTTCCCCTATCATTAATACATTTACCCATCTTCATTCTTAGAGATAAAAACGACAAACCAGAATTTGACTTTGACAAGGATAAATATGACATCAGAATTCCAGAAGACTTGGATGAAACAGGCAAAAGAGGCTACAAAAAACAGGAGAGACTGGACCAGATTGTTCCAGAAAGTGATTACTCCTTAAGAGTATGTGTTGGATTTTTAAAATTGGGTTTATTTTTGGAAGCTGGAGGGTGTAAATGTTTTAATTTTAATATAATCTGTTTTATAGGCTTACTGCAGTATTTTGTACCTGAAACCAACCATGCAGATCATCCTGAGAGGACAGAAAGTGAAAACACAGCTGGTTTCCAAAAGTTTGGCCTTCATCGAGACAGATATTTACAGACCCAAATTTCTCAATGTATCCTTTAATATTTCCATTGCAGAACTGAATTCTGTGACTGGATTCTATTGCAGTTATATTGATAAGTTTGGGGTTATTTTTGGTTTTTTTTAAGTCATACTGAAGGAATTATCTCAATGTAAGAAAAGCTCTAAGAGCTACTCTGAGTAACTCTTATTATTTGTGTTCTATGAGATTCACCCTATTTTTCCTTAATATCTGCTCTAAGGCCAAAACAGTCAAAATTACTTTTGGATTTAACTGCAGAAACAAAGATCACTATGGAATAATGATGTACCACAAAAACAGACTCATCAAAGCTTATGAAAGAGTTGGCTGTCAGTTAAAGGTAAGAAATTGAGGCTTCAAAATATTTTAACATCTTGACAAATTTCATTCAAACACTGATCTTAAAAAAGAATATGGATGGAAAGCAAGATATTGATAAAATCACCTTTTGGACTTAAAAAGACTTTATCAAATCACCTTTTTTACTGTGTGCAGCAGTTAAAAATTGTATTAAATTGTTTGGTTTTGAGGCTGTTTGATACAAAAATATGAATCTGAGCACATCTTTCAGGACAAAAAGAGGGGTGGAACAGAGGATTTGTTATTTAGGGGGTTTACATCAAGACTCTTTCCTTGGAGAGAAGTAATAAGCCAGAAAATCCTTTTCATCCAATGTAGATACAGTTAATAATTACCTCCAGCAAACTCTTGCAATATTGGCATGGATTTTGTGTTGCTTTTGCTGATAAACTTCAATTCCCTGCAGGCAAACAACATGGGTGTGGGTGTTGTTGGGATTATTGAATGCAACTTCCTAAAACCTACTCACAACAAACAGGATTTTGACTACACCAATGAATACAGGTATTTTTAGCTGCATTTTCTATTCCATATTACCATTTCCTGGGAAATACTTGATAAAGCTGCTTCTTTAAGTAGGAAGAGTAAAAGTTTCTGGTGTTCTGGCCAAACCTGGCTTAAATGCAAACAGCTCTTTTTAGACCCTTTTTTGTCTGGCCCCTCTTTGTCTCTTTCCTTATAAATATTTTCCCACAATATCCACACCAGCCTTGTTCCCATGTTTTTTTCCCTGGATATTCTTTTGTGGCTGTTCAGGAGGAGGCATTTTCCATGTGTCCAACAGTGCTTTTAATTTGGATTTTAACGTGGAAATTGTGGGCATTGATGGCAAACGTTGGTGATCCTGAACCATTTCCTGTGTGTGGCACCAACAGTTCCCTTGGCAGAGGGGCAGGAATTGGGAATGCCCTTGGCAGGCACAGTGAGCAGGGAATGTTTTCCACTTGTTGGGGTTTTTTAACACTTCACATGAAAGGGGGGTTTCCTCAATCCCTTGGGTTTGATTTGTCTGTCAGCATCCCAGGAAATCTGGGAACTTTGTGCCCAACCAGTCTGTCCAAAAAATAGAATTAAGTCAGTATCCAGACAAGTGGGGAGAATCAGAGGATCATTAAGGGTGGGAAAGACCTCCAAACCTCTGAGTGCCACCTCCAGTTGTTCCTGGGCATTACTTTGGGGTGGAGGTGTGAGTTAATCTTACAGTTAAATTATAATGAACCAAGTTCATCTGAGGAGAGGGATTTCACCCCCCTGCTGCTTGAGCAGCAAAACAGCTTCTCCTGTCTTGGCTGCTCTGTGTTCTGTCAGTTCCTGGTCCCATGGAGCTCCCATTCCTGCAGGGGTTCCAGGCTGTGGTGTCTCCACTCTGCTGCATTGTTTATCACCCAGGAGCAGATCCCCCATGCCAGCTGCATTCCATCCAGGAAGCAGCAACTGCATTTCACCTCTGATTTCAGGACTGTTACAGTGGGAATGTAATTTCCCAGCTTCCTCTGATTCTACTTACCCCCAGCCACCTTCCCCTGCACTCAGAATGTGGCTGGGCCCAGTGATACCACATTGAAACATCTCCTGTGGAGGTTTTGGTGCCAGGAGTGCTCCAGGCTTTCACAAGATGTTCTTGTTTAGGCCTGGAAAGTTGTGAGCCCGATGGAAAGGTGCCCTGCACTTCTTCCCTCCCCAGAAAGGGGATGTGGCCCCATCCATGCCTCACTGCTCATTTCTGCCCTTCTGGTGTCCCCAGGCTCAGCAGTCCCTGCCTGGGGTTCAGAGGTGACCTGGATCCCAACTCTGGGCACTGCACAAACATTTGTGTTGGTTCAAGGCTGGGGTGGTGTCAGGTGCTGAGCCAGGCCAGGGAGGGCTGGGCCTGGTTACTCATCCACTGCATTGCCCAGAGGTGAATTCCACAGGCTGTCCTCACCTCCAGATCTCCTGGGGGCTTTGTTGTTCCCCACTTCTCCCCCCTGGGTGTGCCAGCTCTGGGAGTCCCTGAGCTGCACCATGAGCCCTGAGCAGGAAACAAAACTGAAAATTCCCCCGGGTGAGTCTGACCTGCTCCTTTTATCAGAGTGCAGACTTTGTTTCACTTTGAAGTGATCAAATGTTTGCCAGCTCCTTGTTGTAAAGTTGGACATCAGCCTGAGAGTAGCCATGAACCTGCACTTGGTTCAAGTTCAAGCCAAAACCAGGGTGAGGTGCTGGATTGGTTTTGTGCTTTTTTTAATTCTCTGGTTGAGGCTGAACTGGTGAAGCCCCTCCAGGATTTGCTCTGTCCATTAGCAGCACTCTTGATTTCAGTCTTTGTGCTCTGACTGGTATTTCTGGAATTCCTTTGCTGACAAACGTGACTTCAGACAATTCCTCATTTCTACAGGTTTCTAAATAAAAAAACTATTTATAAAAGAAAAAAGGAAAAGCTTTTAGAAAAGCTTTTTTCCCCACTCTTGTGCAATGAGAAATATTAAAGTGGTTCATGCACTTCTTCTGTCACTGGAGTTGGATTATTTAAATTCTTGTCTTTGTAGACTCACGATAGCAGCACTGGGAGAAAAGCTCAACGATTACTGGAACGAGATGAAAACCAAGAAAAACGAGGAATATCCCTTAGCTCTGCCCGTCGAGGAGATCCAGTGAGTCCCCCTGTGCCAGCAGAGAACCGAACCCACTGTCACTGGTTTACCTGATAGGAGAACACTCCCTGATGTGCAGGTGCTGGTTTATTTTGGTTTTTACCAGGAAACAGCCTGACCAGACGTGGGTGCAGTGCGACGCGTGCCTCAAGTGGCGGAAGCTCCCGGACGGAATCGAGCACTTGCCGGAGAAGTGGTACTGCTCCCTCAACCCTGACCCGCAGTTCCGGTAAGGACACGGCCCAGGGACACCTCCCAGGCCTTACTGATCCCCTGGCAGCAGCAGGGGTGTTCAGCTCCTTCTGTTGTGGGTTTTTTTCCTGTCCCCTTCCTTCCCTCAGGAATTGTAACGTGCCCGAAGAACCAGAGGATGACGATTTAATACATCCCACGTACGAGAAAACCTACAAGAAAAAGTGAGTTCTGGAGACTCTCACAAGGCTCTCAACACTAAAATCTACCAAGGAGAGCTGTGCAGCAGTTGGGGTGGAAGTCCAGCTCCCAGAGGGATGATGTTCCATAGGATTTGGCAGTGTGGGAATAGTTTGGGGTGTCCCAGAAGCAGACTCTGAGGGCTGTCAGGAGACCTTGGCTGTGTAACTTTGCAGGTCTACACTGAAGCATATTGAAAAGATCAGTGCATTTATTTAGGAATAAAAGGGTTCTTAGCTAAGGTGTATGACAAAAACTGATTTGGGTAATTGTGATGCTGCCTCACATTCTAGAAGTGGGAATTTGGGCTTGTTTTAAATATTTTAATAAATAATCTAGAGAGAACTTGTTGGAAGTTAAGCTAACTTCAGACAAGGAAGGAAATTTTCATTCAATAAACAAGAATACTTGGATTATTGTATCTAGCTGAGATGAGGAGTATTGTGTTTGCTTGTAGATCTTAGATTTAGTTTTTATAATGAATGAACAGTTTGAATCTAAGCTCTTAATTTCTATTTTTTCCTTGCTGCTGTGCAGGGACAGGGAAAAGCTGAAGAGGCGACTGGAGTACAGCCACCAGGTAACTCCTGAAGCTGCCCTGGGTACCAGTGTCTGCTTCAACATCCACTTTTACTCTGGTGGCTCTGCAGGATTTGCTCACCATGAGGAAACTCAAAATCCCCTTTCTTTGCTGCCCAGTGATGGAAAATCCACCATTTCTTTCTCCTTAGGAAGGAGTTTGAGAAGGACAAAGGTCTCTGGCCAAAACTAGAGGAGATGTCAGTCACTCGTGGCTGTTTTTATGGCTGGACACCCAGTTCTTGAAAGGGGATTTGTTGGAGAGAGATGTGATGAGGATATGAAAGTAAAGATGCCCTTAAAAGTGGGGATAGCCAGAGGTGGAACAGCTACACTTGGGCAAGGAGACACTCAAATTCAGATTAAATCCAGATGCAGATCAAGGTGTTTGATGGGAATGTCTGGATTGTAACTCAGAATCAAATTTTCTAAGTGGGATTTAGTTTCAGTTGCATTCAAAGTCAATTTCTGACCTAAGATCATTTCTGGAGGAGAGATGCTGCATGTGCTGTTTTAACCTATTTATTTCATTTTATTGTTTCTCTGCCATTACATCTCCCCCAGTACAAAAGTAATTTGTAGAAGTGAAATAATTGCTCATTTTGGGCCAACTGAGTGAACCCTGAGCAGCTTTCCCAGGGATGTCTGTCCTGGAGTTTGTGTCTGATGGGCAAACTCCAGACAGAGACACAGCTTGGGAAAAGCTCTTGGATACTGCACAGCACTTTCAAATGAAAAACTGGCATTTGCAGTAGACTAATCAGCCTTTCTCATCCCAAAATCCTGAGCCTGGGTTCAAGGAGGTACTTGGATATGGAAATGTCAGAATTTTAGGTGTTAGTATATAAAGAACTGCATAAATCTATCCTGAAGAATCTACTAATATCTGTTTATTTCCATTCTTAACTTACATTGTCTTATAGATGAATAATGAAATATTTTTAAAAACATCTGTTTCTTCAAGTAAAGACTTGAAAACATTCTCAGCTCAGAGTGCAAAGGAAGCTCTTCCAAGGTTACTTATACCAAAATCATCAGATGCTTCTGTTAGAAGATCTCTGCCTATTTTAATTAAAGTGGCTTCCCCTCATTCGGATGCTGATAGCAGGTGAGTGTTCAAAGGACTGTACAAAGGAGATTCCTGTTTATTTCTAAAATTAATAACTTAATGAAAATGATGGTGCTGGGGGCAGCTTCAGCTGCTGAAATTCCTGTGGGAATTCTGGGAGCGTGGGAAGCTCCAGGGTAAAGGGACCTGGAGACTTTGTCAAGTACAAAAGTGAATGCAAGAAAATGACAAAAGGGCATTTTTAGTGATTTGTCTGCTCAGGAGCAGAGTTTGTGTTCTCCACACTCCACAGGCTGTTTTCCTGAAACCCTGTGGGGATGCTCCTGGGAATACTGAGTCTGTTTCAGAATAATGTGGGAGTGTGTGGATGGCAGGCACTTGTTTTTATAGGAGTTTACTCTGATTAAAATCCCATGCAGGGATTTTTATGAGTGGGAATTTTTGAACAGTGCTCAGAGAAACACTGCACATCTTTGGAAACAAATGATTTGGCAACATTAAAGCAAATCAACTGATGGTTTTAATATTTTCCTCCTCAGTCTCAAAAGGAAGACGCAGAGCTGTGTGACACCTGTGTCCCTAAAGACACCTCGGCTCAGTGACAAAACATTCAGCAACCACGAGGAGGAGGATGATGATGAAGATGTCATCATTTTAGAGGAGAGCAGCACTCCAAAGCCTTCAGCAGATGCTGATGTTCCCGTGGTAAAAACAGAATGTATCAATTTGGATCAGGAGGAGAAGCAGAAGGAAAACTCTCCTGTGGGGGAGCCTTGCAGTGCAACCACTTCAGAGGCAAAAAGTGAACAGCTGAGCTCAGCAACACAGACAGAGCTCCCAAAGCTGGTGGTGAAAAAGGAAGAGGTGGAAGACATCCCAGTCCAGATTCCTGGGGCAGGGATGGAAAGGGAACAGCACAAGGTCAATGGTGTTCCTGAGACAGCTGTAGAGATGGAAAATGAACTGAAAAATCAGCTTCAATTATTGAACAGAGAAAAAGAGATGTACCAAAGCAAATGTGAAGCGTTAACCAAACAAGTGGAAGCACTGGAACAGCAGCTTTTGGAGATGAATAATAAATGTGTAAAAAAGGAAATGTGCCATCAGGCCACGGAGACAGTTCCCTCCCTCGGAGAAGGAAACGCTGACGGGAGGAGCTTGGCAGAGGTGACAGCTCTCTATGAGCAGGCCCTGGGGGAAATAGCAAGGCTCAAGGAGCAGTGCAGCACCCTGCAGAACCTAAAGACTGAGTGCAGCAAGTGTGCTGATGGTGAGAGCAAGAGTGAGGTGGATGAGATGGCAGTGCAGCTGGATGATGTGTTCAGGCAGCTGGACAAGTGCACCATCGAGAGGGACAGATACAAAAGCGAGGTACGTCTGCTGAAACACTTCCATTATCTCTGCTTTTTACTCCCTGCTTCATAGCACTTCTCCTCCACGATGTTTTGAGTAGTTCTTTCCAGCTTTGTTTTTCTTTTGATTGGCAGATTGAAGTCCTAGAAGTGGAGAAGAATCAAATGACCTGTCAGTGTGAGGAGCTCAAGTCAGAGCTGGCTCAGTTAAAAGCTTCGATCCCACAGGCTGTAGCACGTGCAAATGATTCTACCACCAGTAATGTAGAAGACTCTGTAAATTTTTCTGATGGAGAAAGGTATCAGTTTTGTTCTTTCTAGATGTTTGTTCAAGATTTTTGCTTGTTGGTTGTATATTAAATGTTTCGATGAAGGTTATGTCTGATAATTGTAAAATAAAATGTGATGCTCAGAATTCTTTTCTACTGCCTTTTGTGACTCCTAACTAATGTTGTTTTTTTAATCAAGTGATGTTTGTGATTTATGATTTATTTGTGATTTGATTTATATGAGCAGGATTGCCCACTGCAGAACAGAATAGCAGACTGATACTTCTTAAAATATCCAAAATGTTGTATAATTTCTAAACACAACTTGCAAACTAAGGAGAGAAAAGGGAGGCAGGAAAGAGGAGGGTGATCATTATTTTCTACTGTGTAATGAACTTCACTTTGAGAGTCTGTTTTTCTGTCTTGAATCAACTGAAGAGTCTGGATTGGAAACTTTCCTGTAAGAACTCCCTGCTGCAGGCAAATCCTGGGGAATCAGGGTCCAGGGTGTGTCTTGGAATTAAACAAGGGTTGAAACTTCCAGCTGGAGAGCTTGGAGTTTTTGGGAGGTGGGAATAGCACACACACAAAAAAAAAAAAACAGAGCAGGTGGAAGCAGAGTGAGCTGAGGTCCCTGCCAGGGCAGAATCCAATGGGGGAAGCATCACCTGTGATAAAAGGGGACTCAATTAAGGGACCAATTCAGCAAATTGATCCCTGGGACCAGATGAGAGGGGTTTCAGAGGGAGCTGAGGGCCTTGTAGTATCTCCAAAAGTTAACATGCCTGGAAAAAGGCAGTTATGTCCATATTTAGGACAGCCAGAGCTCCATCCTGGCACTGCAGCCTCAGTCCCAGGGAAAACATGGAATAAATCTACCTGGAAGCCACCTGGAGCCCCATGAGAGTCAAAAGGGAGTAAGGACAACCAGCATGGGGTGACTGAGGGTAAACTGGGGATCAGCAGCAAGGCCAAGAATGGAAAAGGCTTTTGCACCTCCAAGTCCTGTGTCCAGTTCTGTGCCACTTTAAAAGGACATTGAGGGGCTGGAGCGTGGCCAGGGAAGGGAACAGAGCTGGAACACACATCCTGGGAGCTGGAAAGGGGCTCAGCCTGGAGAAAAGGGGGCTCAGGGGGGACCTCACTGCTCTGCACAACTCCCTGCCAGGAGGGGCAGGGAAAGGAGGAGAGGAAATGGCCTCAAATGGCACCAGGGCAGGCTCAGGTTGGAGATTGGGAAAGAAAATGTCCCTGGCAGAGTGGTCAGGCCTTGGGCTGAGCTGCCCAGGGAGGTTTGGAGTCTGTGGGAGTGTTCAGGAGGAGTCTGGATGTGGCCCTTGGTGGGGATGTCATTTTGGACTTGATAATCCCAAAGTTCTCTTCCAGCCCTGGGGTTTCTGGGATTCATGGCCTGGGTGACAGAGCCAAATGAACTCAAATTCCTGATGCTCTCAAATTGGAGGCAACTCGGGAGGGCAGAGCTGCTGCTGAGGGACTTGGACAAATTGGACAATCGGGCTGGAAGAAAGCCCCTGAAAATCCCCCAAGGGCAGGTGTGCATTCCCTGCAGGAGCACAGGCTGGAGCCAGCTCCTGGGAGAGCAGCTGGAGCAGGGTGCCCGCGGTGCCGGGGAGGGGCAGTGCACTGTGAGCCAGCAGTGCACTCTGCTGGTGGCACAAACCAGCTCCTACTGGGCTGGACTGGGGAAGTGACTCCTCCCTGGTGCTGGCCACTGGGAACCCTACCAGGGAGTGCTGGATCTGCCTCTGGACAGCCTGGCAGAGGCTGGTAGGGGAGTGGAGAATGAGCTGGATAATTTCCAGAATCCCCTTTCAGTCTTAAAAAAGAAATTGACCCACCTTAAAAATTATCTGTCAGCATTTCATTTTATTTTTCCTTATAGCTCTGATGTGTGTTTATTAAAAGAATTAGCAAATAAATGCAGGACTTGGAAGTAACTTCCCCCACAAGTTGATGGAGATATGGCAGCACTGGGAGAACTGGTCATGGAGATGATAAAGGATCTGAGAGTAGAAGGAAATGGGCCACAGAAGGGATGGCTCATGGCAAAACAGTTTGATCAGGAAGAGGACACAGCAAGGACATCCAGCAAAGAAACCAAAAAAAGGGAGGCACAGCCTTTTCCCTGGGCTATAACTCTTACTTCCTCTTTATATTTTAAAGCCTTTGGACAAGCTCCTCTTTCTTGCCTTCTCCTCTCTTTTGCTCTCCTTTTGTTCCTGTGGGCTGTGGTAGTTTGGGTTTCTAAGTGGATAAAAATACCAGGGCTTAATATTGCTTTGAGAAATACAGGTGGTGTGGGGTAAAGGATTGTACCAGTGATTACTCTGAAATATTTCTGATGGGAATTCAGTTTAGGATTGGTTTGAAACTGAGGGAATGAAAAGCTGAAAACAGAAGACAAGCTTGGAAAAACTGGTAGATTTAGAAATAATCTTGATGCAGCTTTACCTACATCCATTTTTTTTGTTGGTTTATGGGAGCCATGGAGCATCTCCAGTCTGGATTATCAGTCCAGCTTTGTTAGGTGAGCTCTGAGCACAGAATTCCATCTCCATCTAATCCCATCCCATTCTCTCCCCAGCCTGAAGCTCCGCTCTCTCCGAGTGAACGTGGGACAGCTCCTGGCCACCATCATGCCCGACCTGGACCTGCAGCAAGTGAATTATGACATTGATGTGGTGGATGAAATCTTAGGGCAAGTGGTAGAACAAATGCATGAAATCAGCAGTACTTAAAATCTCAATGTTTTAGCAGAGTTTTATTGCTCTTCCATCATAACCTGTAGGTTCCAGACTGTAAATGGGGCTGCTTCACTTTATATATTTGACATAGGTGGATCTCTCAGTGTAAATATTCCACAGTTAGCTGTTCACTTCCTTCTCAAGGAGCACTGTCAATACTGACCCACCCTGATGTACTTAATTAAGGATTTTGCTTTGGAAATGTATTTGTAATTAAATTTGCAGATATTTTTACTATTAGGAATCTTAATACTTTTCTACAGACACCTTTTGGTTGACTTTGGATCTTCTATAAGCATTAATACCTGTGAGTATTTCCTCTTCTAAAGTAGTGGAATATCTTAGAAATGAAAAAAAAAAAAGAACTTCCTTGATTTCCTTCCCAGAGTTGTTGTATCCCACAGTGTTGTTCCATTGCTCCCAGCAGTGTTCTGTGTTGCATTCATGGGATAAAATGTAGAATTTGGGCCATAGTTGGGGAATATTTGTGTGGTAGTACCAAAAGAAGGCTTCTTTAAGGGTTTTATCCTGAAAACTGGGACGGGCCAGTTGGATGGAAGCACTTGGAAAAGGAGGGATGTTTCTTTATCTGTGGTATAAACTACAGGATGAGCTGGAGCTGAAAATGTTCAGCTTCAACAGCTTTAGACAGTTTTTATCATAGGCAAGAAAATGGAATTCCTCTTTTTCACATCTCCCCTTTTAGAGTTGTGTGCTCTAAATCTTCCCATTTTTCCATGATCATGGAAAACCTGGAAGCAATGGTACCAGGAGAAATTCCCAGCCAGCTGCAGGGATTTCTTTCCAAGTCATTGGGAATGACAAACTGGGTGGCAAAGACAGCAAATCCATCTTTTCCTCTGTGGTAGGATTGGTCACCCAAAGAGCTATTCAGAAAAATGATTCTTTTTTTGAAATAGAAAAAATAAATTGAAAAAAATCATTTGCGTTCAATAAAAGTGTTCAATATGTTAATTCTTAGGAAGTTTTTTTTTTAAATCCAATATTGTTGGCTTTTGCACTGCTACTGTTCTGAGTTAATCCCTTGGTGTCTCTTTTATTTGTAGTTCAGTGGAATTCTTTCCATGGACAGTATTTCAATGGAAGATCTCCCTCTATGCCAATAACGGGAATGCACTGCTGTTGTACTTTATAAAAGAGAAATTGAATGTTTGATTTGGGAAGAGGTGGCTGTAATATAACTACGTATGACTTTTGCAAAGTTTATATTTCTCATTTCTTGGTGTGTAGCTTTTCCGTTTCTTAATCATTATTTATTATGTTTCATCAGACTGTAGCTGAATTTCTTGTAGACAACTGGCAAAATAGAGCACATGTCTATATTAAAAATGGCAAATTTACAATGTACATTTACACTTTGGACAACGGTGGACTTATGGAAATGGTTTCTATTTACTTGTTAAAATGTATTTTTTGTAAAAAATATTAAGATATAAATCGGAGTTTGCAGGATCCCAACTTGTGTTTGTTTCTAAATAAACCCTGTGCAGAATGGCTGAAGTGTTGGGTGTTAGAAGAAAGCCTGGCTCAGTCTGGTGTTGGACTGGGCACACCAGTATGGGAGTGGTATGGGAATGTCCTGGACATGGAAAAAGCAGCACTGGTATAATCCAGGGGGTGTTAATGGAATGGAGCTGAGTTTCAGGAAGTTCTGCTGTTGATTCATGGATGAGCTTCCTTGCCTTTAGAAGCTCACCAAGCACACGGACTTGGCACCATCCCGGCTTCCTGAGGCAGTTCCTCCTGCCATGGAACTCCTCAGGACTTCTGTAAAAATAAATTTAAAATCCCCTATTCCATAGACATCCTTCTCCCTCAGCTGGAAAGAGATGGATAAGGAAGGGGTTGGATTGCATCCAGGGGTTTGTGGGTCAGGGTGTGGGGACTGGGATTGATGGAGATGGATGAGGAGAGGACTGGATCTGTCAGGACTTAATTCAACAAATGGTCTCAAACACTGCCAAAGGAGGGAGTTCCCACAGGATAACTCACCTAAGACAGGCACAGCTGGCAAACAGGGAGGGGAAAGGTTTGGAATGAGCACAGCACAGAAGATTCCAGTGTGCAGATGGTGGGAAAAGTGCAGATGCAACACCAGGAAGGTGCCAGGCTTGGTGAGGCAGATCTGGGTGACCTGTTTGGGCAAAAATTTCCACCATGACAAACTGAGGGAAAAGGAAGCCACTGCTTCCACACAGGCCATCCCAAGTTGTGAAGGGAAGGGCAGCTAGAGCCAGGCCTCAGCCCTCTGTGGGGACAGGCTGCCACCTCTGCCATGGCTGCCACCTCTGCATGGCTGCCACCTCTGCATGGCTGCCCTGCCCAGGGATCTCAAGGGACACTCACAGCTGGGGCACAAAGGTGAGGAGCACAATGGGACCATGACAAGAGACATGGGGCCACAGCCCCACAGCCCATCCTGGGCTTCTCTTGCAGCCCAACACCCCCGTGTTCAGGGCATTATTGTCCCCCATAAGGGTGGCACAGGAGGGCACAGCCCGTGTCCCCAGATCAGGCAGCTCCTGCCATGGAGCACTGGCACAGCACATGGCTGGGAAGTATCTGAGCGTTGTGTTGGGCCCTAAAACAATGTGGAGCCAAAGTACCCCTTGGGCTGTCTCAAGCAGAAGATGCCAGAATTCAAGCATTGTCCAGAGAGTAGAGGGACAATGACACTGAGCTGTGCCACAGGGATGACAACAGAGATCTCCCATGGGAATAGAAAGGCTGAGAGAATTGGGATTGTTCAGCATGGAGAAGAGAAGCTTTGGGGTGACTTCATTGTGGCCTCCCAGGACCTGAAGGGAGGCGACAAGAAAGATGGAGAGAGACAATTTTCAAAGGATGGAGTGACTGGACAAGGGGGAACAGCTTCAAACTAAGAGAGACAGATTAGATTGAATAGTAGGAGAAAATTGTTCCCTGGCAGGGTGGGCAGGCCCTGGCCCAGGGTGCCCAGAGCAGCTGGGGCTGCCCCTGGATCCCTGGCAGTGCCCAAGGCCAGGCTGGACACTGGGGCTGGAGCAGCCTGGGACAGTGGAAGGTGTCCCTGCCATGGCTGGGGTGGCACTGGATGATTTTTAAGGTCCTTTCCAACCCAAACCATTCCTTGATTCTGTGATGTAGAATTAATCTTCCTTTGTTCTCTGCTGCTCCCTCGCCTGCTGTGTGAGGCCGTGTGGGGTCTGGGGAGCTCTCAGAGCACCATTTTGGGCTTCAGCTCCCCCTGCCCAGAGGCTCTTCTTCCCCTGGGCAAGAAGTGAAAGCAGAAGTCGTTTTCTCACTATGTAATCTTGCATTATTGTTATGTTTCTCAGGCAAAAGGTTTTCCTTTAAAACAGGGAAGTTTGGAGACACGTTACCCATTAAGACTTTTATATATTTACACCGGTCAAGCACAGCAATGCCTGTGAAATAAAAAAAAAACAAACCACCAAAAACCAAAAAACAAACACTCTTTTGAGAGTGTTTTTGAGGAGGTGCAAGCATTGGCCTTTTTTCATTTTAGGTTTATTCTGACGCTTTTGCGGATTTTCCCTCGGCGGCCCCTGAGGGCTCCTGAGGCGGCGCGCGGGGCGGGCGCGCGCATGCGCGGGGCGGGCGAAGGCGGGAGCGCGCGGGAGCCGCGGGCGGGCCGCAGGTGAGGGAGAGGGGACCCGAGCGGGGGCGGCCGCGCCGGGATTTGGGGTTCTGGGGCTCTGGGGAGTGGGACTGGGGGTCCCCGCGGTCTGGAGAGCGGGACTGGGGAACGCCGGGGCTCCGGGAGCGGCCAGCGGCGCCTCTGCCCTTCCCCTGCCCGCGCCGGGCCGCCCGTGCCCGTTTGTTGTTTGGATTCCGTACGGGGTTGTTACCCCCAAAAAGTTTTTCTCTCTAGTCTTAAACCGATGCACAGGGCTTGATACCGTTCTCTTGCAATCCCCAAACAGGAATTTTAGCCCTAATAATCACAACTTTTAGAAACAGCCTTCCTCAAAGCATCCTGTCAGTGACTGCAGTGCAATTCCAGGCTCTGCCAGCGGTGCCTGGGAAATGTGCACGAAGTTTGGCCGCCTGAGCCATAAGAAACAAGAATTGATGTGGGCTTTGTTCTGTTTTCTCCAGGAAACATGAAGGTCATCACCTGCGAAATAGTGTGGCATAATAAGGAGCCGGTTTACAGCTTGGACTTCCAGCATGGAGCGGATGGGAGGATCAATCGCCTGGCCTCGGCAGGGGTGGACACGGCCGTGAGGGTGAGTTAAACCTGGGTCTGGAGCATGTGCAGGGTGTGGGGGTTTGTTATCCAAAATATCGGGTTGATTTCCTTATCCAAAATATCGGGTTGGTTTCCTTATCCAAAATATCGGGTTGGTTTCCTTATCCAAAATATCGGGTTGNCCAACCCAAACCATTCCTTGATTCTGTGATGTAGAATTAATCTTCCTTTGTTCTCTGCTGCTCCCTCGCCTGCTGTGTGAGGCCGTGTGGGGTCTGGGGAGCTCTCAGAGCACCATTTTGGGCTTCAGCTCCCCCTGCCCAGAGGCTCTTCTTCCCCTGGGCAAGAAGTGAAAGCAGAAGTCGTTTTCTCACTATGTAATCTTGCATTATTGTTATGTTTCTCAGGCAAAAGGTTTTCCTTTAAAACAGGGAAGTTTGGAGACACGTTACCCATTAAGACTTTTATATATTTACACCGGTCAAGCACAGCAATGCCTGTGAAATAAAAAAAAAACAAACCACCAAAAACCAAAAAACAAACACTCTTTTGAGAGTGTTTTTGAGGAGGTGCAAGCATTGGCCTTTTTTCATTTTAGGTTTATTCTGACGCTTTTGCGGATTTTCCCTCGGCGGCCCCTGAGGGCTCCTGAGGCGGCGCGCGGGGCGGGCGCGCGCATGCGCGGGGCGGGCGAAGGCGGGAGCGCGCGGGAGCCGCGGGCGGGCCGCAGGGGGGGGAGAGGGGACCCGAGCGGGGGCGGCCGCGCCGGGATTTGGGGGT
>VZSE01007146.1:32084-43225 GCA_013398275.1 Promerops cafer
TTTCGTTATCCAAAATATCGGGTTGGTTTCCTTATCCAAAATATCGGGTTGGTTTCCTTATCCAAAATATCGGGTTGATTTCGTTATCCAAAATGTTGGGATGGTTTCATTATCCAAAATGTTGGGATGGTTTCATTATCCAAAATATTGGGTTATTGGCAGGTACGTGCCAAGGGGAGTGGATGGTTTGGGGAAAGAGTATAAGACTGTACAGCTGTCTATAGAGTTATAGGGTGTGTGGGTTGGAAAGGGACTTAAACATCATCTCATTCCCACCCCTGCCATGGCAGGGACACTTCCCACTGTCCCAGGCTGCTCCAGCCCCAGTGTCCAGCCTGGCCTTGGGCACTGCCAGGGATCCAGGGGCAGCCCCAGCTGCTCTGGGCACCCTGTGCCAGGGCCTGCCCACCCTGCCAGGGAACAATTTCATCCTAATATTCAATCTAAACCTACTCTCTTAGTTTGAAGCCACTCCCCTTTGTCATTAAATACTCTGGTAAATAGTCTCTGTAGTAGTTTATTCCACTAGTCTCAGATAAAACTTTTTCCTTCCTCACTGGCAAATTGGCCTCTTCTTTCCTGATGGTGCATAGGTTTCAGGGATTTTTTAATAATATTTTAGGGTTAGAAAAATGTCAGTTTCTTTGACATAAAATATGCTCCCTGATAGGAGGGTGGAATGAGGTGGGGTCAGGTTCTTCTGTGCTCTCCCAAGGGAAAGGAGGAGAGGAAATGGCCTCAAATGGCACCAGGGCAGGCTCAGGGTGGAGACTGGGAAAGAAAATGTCCCTGGCAGAGTGGTCAGGCCTTGGGCTGAGCTGCCCAGGGAGGTTTGGAGTCACTGTCTGTGGGAGTGTTCAGGAGGAGTCTGGATGTGGCCCTTGGGGACAGCGTTTGGGGTGATGCTGGTGGGGCTGGGCTGGGGCTGGATGGTCCTGAAGGTCCCTTCCCACCTTGATGATCCTGTGACATCCCATCTTGCCCTCAAAAGCTGTAACGCTCTCGTAACTAGATCTGGAAGGTGGAGAAAGGCCCGGATGGAAAAGCCATCGTGGAATTCCTGTCCAACCTGGCGCGCCACACCAAGGCCGTGAACGTCGTGCGCTTCTCTCCCAGCGGGGAGATCCTGGCCTCAGGAGGGGATGGTGAGAGCTGCTTCTCCTCCCTCTCGTGCAGGATCATTTTGGAGTTAAACTAAATGAAATCCACCTGTGTTACGTTTTGTATGAACAAAAGGGAGTGGGAAATAAAGCAGCTTGCTGTGATTTCTTCTGCAGATGCTGTCATTTTGTTGTGGAAGCTGAATGACAGCAAGGAGTTGGAGCCGTTGGTTTTTCAGGATGAAGATGAAGCTCAGCTCAACAAGGAGAACTGGGCAGTCATTAAAACTTTGAGGTAATTTATTATTTGGTGAGCTTGGTTTTCTTTTCAGTGTTTTTGTTTCCTCGGTGGCTTTTATCATGTGGTGCAGTTTTCAGTGTGTGTAGAACTCCAGTCCTGTCTGCAATTTGCTTGCTCTGATATTAATCCTTTTAACTCCCTGGTAAAGGGACTCAGAAAAAGGAGGGAGAGGGACATTTGAAATAATCAGGTGGTGACAGGACATGGGGCAGTGGTTTTAAGCTGAAGGAGCAGTTCTGGCAGCTGCTGAGGTTGATGTGAGAAGAGTTTCAGAAGTGCTTGAAGCACCAGCAGGAGTTTTTATTGGCCTCTTGATATATGTTTTTAACCTAAAAATTCATAAACCTCATATTTACACGTAGCTTTTAATTTTCAAATTAATAATTTGTTTCTTCGCCTACTAGAGGCCACTTGGAAGATGTGTATGATATTTGTTGGACCTCAGATGGAAATTACATGGCATCTGCTTCTGTGGATAACACAGCAATCATGTGGGATGTCAATAAAGGTAAATGCTGCAGTTTTCCCTTGGAATTCCAGATCTCCTGGAGGTGCCTCATGGCATTTCCCCCCCCAAAAAATGAGAAATATCTTTTTTTTGTGATTGTTTTTTTTTTTGTGTGTGGTTTTCTGGGTTTGTGAGGCCCCTCTATAAAATATTCTCAGGCCAACAAAATTTACACCTGGGGAATCTGTTCACCTTGGAGTATTTGAGAAATAATTTCACACATTTTTTACCCTCCAAAACTCTTGCACAACCATCTTCTATATTCCTTACTCCACTTTTTGCTGTTGTGCAGCATGGCCTGAGCTGTTTGTGTCTTTCTTTTTGAAAAGCTATTTATTTTCTTTGAAACTTCTGGTTTTTCTGGTTTACCAGCTTCTGGTATTTCTTTGCAAGAAAGCAACACTTAAATAATAGGCAAAATCCCACCTGTGGCCAGTATTCAACAAAATATTTCTAAAACTCTCTGTAACTTTGCCTCTTCAATGTTTTGGCTCTGAGACCTTCCCTTGTGGAACATCAGCAGAGTCAGAGAGCTCCTGCCTTTGCTTATCTGAGTTCTAATATTAATCTAATAATAATTCTAATGAATTATTAAGTTTGTAGTGAACAAACCTTAAACTGGCACTTGAAAAGCAACTTCTGCTGATATTCTTATCAACCACCATCCAATGAACACTTTTATGTTTAAAAAGTTATTTCCCTACAATTTGTAGCATTTTTTTTGGTCTTGTTTTATGTCTGAAATGTTTGGAAACACGTTTGAATTTATGATCTGAAAGCTGTTTGTAATTTCAGGACAGAAAGTTTCAATATTTAATGAGCACAAGAGTTATGTCCAAGGAGTAACCTGGGATCCTCTAGGCCAGTATATTGCAACCCTGAGTTGTGACAGGTGAGCTGTTGGTCTGAGTGTTTTTCCTGAATATTCCTTTTTCCAGGAGAATTAATTAAAAGGAGGTATGCCAGATAAACATGAGGTTTTGTTTTCTTCACTTTATTGTGTAAGCGGGTTGATATGAAGGTAAAATGATATTTTAGTTAATTTTTTGGCTTGTGCTAAATGATTCCTGCAGTCTCTCTTAGCAGCAAAGAAACTTTTGTAGGAGTCTTCCTTTAGGAATTGAGTTTTCATGTTATTGATCATTATTGATACTCTTAAGAGAGTGTCATTAACACATGGTTGTGTTAATGAGCTGATAAATTCATCCTTGGGGCTGGAGCAGCCTGGGACACTGGAAGGTGTCCCTGCCATGGCAGGGGTGGGATGAAATGATCTTTTAGGTCCCTTCCAGCCCAAAGCATTCCATGATGATGTGACTGATGGAGATGTAGTTAATTGTTTTTAAGGTGAGTTCCCACTCTTGAGGAACCTACCGTGCAGGTGGGAACAGCCTGGCAGTTCCCTGTTTCCTATCCCTTATTCCTCCATAAATCCACGTGCTGGGACTTCCCAAGCCTTGTGGAGTCCAAGCATTGTGAGGGGTTCATTGGTTCTTTAGTCATTAAAACACTCTGGTGGTGTCTCGTGAGGAGAATTTTAATTAATGGTTAATTGGTTGTCCAGGTTTATATTTTGAGGTGCTCACTGAGAAGGGAGGTCCTGGAGCATTTTTGGGAAACTTGGGGTGAAAGGAAGCTGTTCAGAGGAAAGGCTGGCAGAGCTGGGATTGTTCACCTGCACAGGAGAAGCTTTGGGGTGAGCTCAGGGTGGCCTTGCAGGGCCTGCAGGAGCCCCAGGAACCATGGAGAGAGACAATTCCCAAGGGCTGCAGGGACAGGACCCAGGGAATGGCTCCCAGTGCCAGAGGGCAGGGCTGGATGGGATATTGGGAATTGGGAATTGTTCCCTGGCAGGGTGGGCAGGCCCTGGGATGGAATTCCCAGAGCAGCTGGGGCTGCCCCTGGATCCCAAGGCCAGGCTGGACACTGGGGCTGGAGCAGCCTGGGCCAGTGCAAGGTGTCCCTGCCATGGCAGAAATGGCTGATTTTTCATGTCCCTTCCAACCCAAAGCCTTCCACCATTCCCTGCTGGCTGACTCTGCTCTCCCACGCAGGGTCCTGCGAGTTTACAACACCCAAACCAAGCGAGTGGCCTTCAATGTCACCAAGATGCCATCAGGATCTGGGGCTGAAGGAGAGGTACATGGTCCTGCTGGGGCTGGGAACTCTGCTGGGGGCTGTTTGAGCTGAACTTTCTGTTCCACGAAACCAAAGGATCAAATATTTTCCATTCAAATAATTCCTGTCCCGCAGAATCATCAAGGGTGGAAGAGACCTTCTCACTTATCCACTCCCACCATCATCACCCCGAAACCACATCCCCAAAATTTCTTGCTGATTAAAGGAGTAACACAATCCCTTAGTTGTAAAAGTTAAAAATAGTGTGGAAAAAATAGCTCTTAACAGGAAAAACTTCAAACATACCTGGCAGTAGCTGGGAGTTTATTAATGGATATGATATAATATTAATATTTTAAAATAACAGCCTGGAATTTTCAAGAAGATAGTTAGATTTTGAAGAAAAATAGGAATTAGGGATAATTTAGGAAATTCTAACCCTAAGAGGGAAAACAAAGAGCTTTTTTTCCTCCCAAACAGCTTTAAGTGATAGTAAAATAACACCTCCAAGCTGGCTATAACTTCCTTAATTCCTTCTATTCACCCTTTTGCTTTTTGGGGGAAAACATTTATAAGAGTCTTATAGGCACTGAAGAGCAGGTCTGAGTTCAGGCACTTTGCCATGAGAGAAATTCTCTTTCAGCCTCTAATGCTGGGGTTAGAATGAGATGCCTGAGCAGCAGTGGGTGTTAAATAACGTTCTTCTCCAGGTTATGACTATTTTTTGATGGCTGGTTTAAGGTGACAGCTCTGGGAGTGTTTTCCTTTGCAGCTCAAGAAGGATCGAGGACTATTTTTCTTAGCTGTGAAGAATTTATAGAGAGCTTGAAGGAGCTGTGGCTTTTAAAAGGTTTTATTTGAAAAGTTCCATCAGGCTGGAGTGTCCAGGTGGATGTTTTGTGTGGCTGGGATTGCAGCTGGCACGTTCCTGGCCTTTTCCACAGTCCTGTTTTCCGTGTTGCAGGCGAGGAGCTTCCGGATGTTTCACGATGACAGCATGAAGTCCTTTTTCCGCAGGCTCAGCTTCACTCCTGATGGCTCCTACCTGCTCACTCCAGGTGTGGGGACATCTCCTCTCACTTGGGTGGTGTCACTGAGGTTGGAAAACATTCCCAAGGTCACCGAGTCCCAGCTGTGCCTGATGCCCACCTTGTCCCCAGCCCAGAGCTCTGAGTGCCACCTCCAGGTGCCACCTGCAGGGATGGGCACTCCAAAGCTCCCTGGGCAGCCCCTGCCAAGGCCTGAGCCCCCTTTCCATGGGGAAATTGCTCCTGGTGTCCAAGCTGAGCCTGCCCTGGCCCAGCCTGAGGCCGTTCCCTCTGCTCCTGTCCCTGTTCCCTGGAGCAGAGCCCGACCCCCCCGGCTGTCCCCTCCTGGCAGGGAGTTGTGCAGAGCCACAAGGGCCCCCCTGAGCCTCCTTTTCTCCAGGCTCAGCCCCTTCCCAGCTCCCTCAATCTATTATATCCTAATTTGAATATTCTTTATTTTCCTACATCTCAGGGATGCTGATTTATCCTCATTAAGCCATTCCTCATTCTCCCTATTGAAGAAAATAAAATCTCCACAATACTCTCCATTAACGATCCACAACATCAACTTTCTCCCATGATAAAACTGATATTTATGGCATTTTGCTGAATAAATTGCAACACCAGGAGTCTTTAAATAGAAATGAAGGATAATGAGTGGGGATTTTTTGAGTCTGTCCTCCCCTCAGAACATTCAGAGTAAAAACAGCCCTGCAAGGAGGGATCAGTGTGTGCCTGTCCAAACCCTGCTTTTATTGATGTCTGGCAACATCAAAAAGCAGCTTTGAAGAGGGAAATGTGTAAGAGAAACAAAACCAGCACTAAATCAATATTTGGGATGCCTTTTTAAGTTGCATTCAGCTTTTGCCCAACTGACAAGCCTAATTGCTGGGAATGAGAATGTTTGTGGAGAAGCCTGATTCCCAGGAATTGGGATGTTTATGGACACAAGGTGTGTGCTCAGGAGCTCTCTAAGGGCTGAATCCTGTTGGAATCTTTGTTTTTGCAGCTGGCTGTGTGGAGTCAGGAGAGAACGTTACAAACACCACCTATGTTTTCTCCAGAAACAATCTGAAAAGGTAGGGCTTTAGTGAGATAAAAATCTGGTTTTAGTTAAAAATAAACAATTCAAACAGTGCAAATCTGTTTTCTGAACTCCTGAAGGCCCGTGGGTCACCTGCCCTGTCCTGGCAAGGGAACTCTGGCTGTTCGCTGCTGTCCTGTGTACTTTGAGCTGAGAGGAGCCTCTGCTAAAGGTAGGGGAAGCTTCAGGGAGTGGGAACTCCCAGCAAAGCTGGGAAAAGGTCTGGCTGGACACTGTTTTCTGCCCCACCCTTTCTGCATTCCTCTAAGACAGTGCTGTGCCACACCTGAGAAGCTGGTTCCTGCTTCTGAGGCCCTGAGTTCACCTCAAGTCCCTCATGAGTGGCTTTTGGTAGAGTGGGTAAATGTTGTTCCTTGGCCTCTCAGGCTGCAGAAACACTGTGAAATATTTTATTTGAACTGTTAACCAGTTTGTGTTGAAAATAAATAACCTGGTTTAGCACCAGAGGAGCAGTGCAGTGAAATAATTCCTGTTAGTCTCAACTGGCCACATCACAGGGAGTTGGAGCAGTTTGCTACAACCACTGGTGTTTATTCAAGGAAGCAGTGCTGGTGGTACTGGGCAGAGCAGGAATTCTGAGCTGGGGACAGGATTGTGTGAAGTTACATGAGAATTTATTTTTTATTTATTTAATCCAGCTTTATTGTGGGTCCAGGAGTGTTTGTATTTTAACAAGACTGACATTACTCAGGTGAAAAGGCAGAGCTTGGCTCCTTTCTTCAGAGGTTAAATTTGTAGTATTCCTTACAGGATTTACCTGTTCTATTTCCATCATAATTTTAGATCCATGGTGCTGCAGAGGAAGGAGATGAGGCTCAGCAGTTGGTCTCTGTAGCTCCTCTAAAGGGAGACTTTAATATTAAAGTTCTTATAAATATGCTGGAAAACAGAAGGGAAAATTTACAAAACAAAACAGTAGCAATCCAGAGGGAGAAAGCTGCCAATATTTTTTTTTAAACTAAAAAAATAGAGTGAATTTCAGACAACAGAAATGTTAAATTTTACATTTTATGCACGAGCTGTCTGCTCAGTGTTTATGCTGACTGATGATGTAATTTTATTTAAATTAGTGGCTAAGTGCAGTCACTATCTTGCAATAAATACAAGAGAATTCTCCCTGTTCATTTCTTTGCAGATGAAATCAGCCCCAAATCACCCCCTGCCCTGTTTAACCTCCCCTATCGATTGGTGTTTGCTGTTGCTTCAGAAGATTCTGTGCTTTTTTATGACACTGAGCAGTCCTTCCCCTTTGGTTATGTCTCCAACATCCATTACCACACCCTGAGTGACATTTCATGGTAAGGAGTTGTATTCCTGAGAGTTTTTGTGATGGGGGAAATGTCCTTTTTCCACTCCAGTTCTGCCCAGCACTCTGAGTCTTGCCTTGGGTTTTATTTCATTTATGTCACACACGTGGTCACTCAGTGTCTGAGCAGCAATCCATCCCTGTTTGCTCTGTAAATCAGAGAATTATGGCTCTTAATCAACTGGGTGAGGGTTGAAGTAAAATTTTGACCTTTAATGGAAAAAAATAAATCCCAAACAGGTCCAGTGATGGATCCTTCCTGGCCATTTCCTCCACGGACGGGTACTGCTCCTTCGTCACCTTCGAGGAGGATGAGCTGGGAATGCCCCTGAAGGAAAAGCCCCAGATCCATGCCAGGACTCCTGGTGCAGCAGCAGACAAGAAAGCCAAGAAGAGCCAGTCCCACAAAGTGATTTCCCCAGGCTCCAGGCTGGCAGAGGGGACCCCTCCCAGCAAGGATCCCCCCTCCCTGCCAGCCCGAACCCCCAGCACTGCTGGGAAGGAGCTGCCTTCCACCCCTGTGGGCATCAAAACCACTCCAGTGTCATCCCCTTCCACCCCTGTGGGCATCAAAACCACTCCAGTGTCATCCCCTTCCACCCCTGTGGGCATCAAAACCACTCCAGTGTCATCCCCTTCCACCCCTGTGGGCATCAAAACCATCCCAGTGCCATCCTCAGAGGAGAGAAGCAGCCAGGCAGCCACTCAGAGCAGCAAAGCCCCCCAGCCCAGGAGGGTCACCCTCACCACTCTGCAGTCCTGTTTCAAAACTCCCAGGTGAGATTTCTGGTGCCCCCTCCAGCTGTAAATACAGGGGCCAGGACAAGCTGGGCTTGTGCTGCCTTTAAAGGCTGAGCTTTGCACACAAATTCCCAGCCCTGGCTCTGAGTGGAAGCTCTCTTGATGTGGAGATTTTTGTTGTGCTGCAAATGAGAGGTCAAAATGTCTCCTAAATGTGGACCTTTATTAGGTTTCTGCCTGGAATGTGAGGCAGCAAATTCACCTGACCCTTCACAACAAAAGGTGTCTGTCCTGGCCAGGAGTTGGACTTTGATCCTCATGGGTCCCTTCCAGCTCAGAATATTCTGTGCTTCTGTCTCCAGGTCCAGTTTTCTGTACAAAAATGGTACCTGAAGCCTTCAGCTGCCAAGAGCTGTTGAAACACCTTTCTGCCACAGAGTACTTTAGGAAGAGTGCAAGTCTAGATGGGCCCTCAGTGTGGAATTTAAAACATTGATTGGGTGACTTCCTAAAAGATCTAATCTTTTAGAAATTGCCAATAATCCAGGTATTGATTGTACTGAGGCTCTGAGCACCCTGCTCCAGTGGAAGGTGGCCCTGCCCATGGCAGGGGGTTGGAAGTGAATAATGCTCCATTCAGCTTGTAAAAAGAAGGGAAAATGTGCAGTAAAATATATCTGATCTACCTGTGCAGTAAATTGATTCTATATGAATTAAATCTTGAAGTGAAGTACTTGTGGAAATGATGTCTGTAAAGCAATTTAACTGTTTCTGCTCTTTTAAAGGAGAATAAACTTGATTTCCTTGAAGCCAGACACCCCAAACTCTGCACATTCAGCCCCAGCCCCCATCCCTCCTTCCTCAGAACAGGAGCATGGTGAGTTTTTGTGGCTCTTCATACCAAGTCTCTTCCCAGTCAGATCTTTCCATTATAGATTTGTACTGCAAAAAAATCCTCACTCTAATTACAAATTCTAAAGCTTCTTCATTGTTCTGATGTGTCTGAAAGGTGCTTTGGGCAATATGAAATGTGTTCTCCCTGCCCTGGGGCAGCTGATTGTGACTGTCCTTACATTTTTCTAGCAGTGAAACCAAGGATAAATTCATGGCTGTGATATTCTCCAGCTTCTAAAGACTTTTGTACTTCCAGTTTATTCTTGTTTCAGGTGCTGGACTCTCTCAGACCAGGGTGGGTTTTTTTTTTTTTTTAAATCTGAATTTATTAATTTGAAATGATTTTCTTGTCTGCTTCTTCCAGAGAAGCCATTGCCATGTGATGAGAGCCTCCAAGCTCCCCCAGCACCAAAACGTGCCAGGACTGAGGAGTTGTCCCTTCCTTCACCTGCTGGAGACCAGACCAGCTGTGAGTCCCACAAATAAAGGCTGAGCAGACCCCTCCCAGCCTGAAGTCAAAGCAGCCATGTCTGAGTGCATTTCTTCTTGCAAAAACTCAATCCCCAATTCCTAATTTAAGTTCCCTGAGCATGTTTGATGTAGAACTGTGAAGAAACTGCCAGTAGAAGACCCAGGTTTCAGGAATGTGGTTCTGCAGCAGGAGAAATAGTTGGGAAGTGATGTCAAGAATGAGGAAATCAGGGAAATCTGGGGATTAAAAATCCATCCAGTAAGCTGTGAGTCTCCATCAGAGTCCCTAAATCCATGTTTAGAAAGCATTATGTCTTCCAGTAACTGTCTGGCAAAAAGAATTGAATGCATTCATAAGATTTGATGTGGTTCAGGGCCTAGAAAAAGAGGAAATTGTGTCATTGCAGCATTTTGGTTTATTTCTTGTGTAAAATATTGCTCCCCAGTAGCTGTGGGGTGGAGCTGATTCACTCTGAATGCAGCAGCAAAGCTCAGGATGGGGATGTGGAAGCAGAAATGGGAAGATTTAACTGCAAGAAACAAGAAAGCAAAAGGAAGAAATCCTCTGAAGAGCTGCTGGAAGAATGAAACAGCAGAAAATTCTTCTTGTTTAATTTCTGGACTTAAAAAAGAAATGCAGGTGTGAGATTTTCCTGAGGCAGCAGGATTTGAGTGTGTACATTGAAATTTCTCCTTTTTCCCCAACTTAACTCCCTTAGCCAATAAAACACAATCCAGTGGATGGGAAACTTCTAAAATTTCTTTTTAGCATTTAATACTTCATAAAAGCAGAAATACAAATTCTTCATTCCAGAAGTGACTCACCAAAGTCTCACAGGGAGGAAATATTAACAGACACCTCTGTCAGTCCTTCAGGCAAATGAATTCCTGCCTCCAATTAAATTTCAACAATAAATAAGCAAAAAGTTGTAGGAAACTTGATGGGATCTTTGTTTTCTCACTGTGATGAGGATGGATCTTCATTAGACTAAATTAAAACTGGGTTTTCCTCTAGTGAAGAATTAGAAAGAGTTAATTATTATATTTATTTCTCTGGCTTGCTCGTAGATCTTCTACAAGATAATCTTCATGTCCTAATTCTGCATTTTTTCATATTTATCCATTCTCTCAAAAAAAAATTGTTTCTAGAATTACATTTTATAGTTGCCTGAGGAGAATGGGTCCAGCCTTGGGAGCATTTCTCAGCTGGGAGATGCAGAATGATCACCCTGAAATGCCAGAGGCAGCTCCAGCTTCTCCCCAGATGTCTTCAGCATCTTTCTGTGCATAGGGGAGCCCTGTGGGTCACCTCCAGTGCAAATTCTCCCTCAAAACCTCTTTGTTGTGGTTAAAATCATGCCAATGATTTTATTTTGAGGATCTCTTGCTCCTCAAAAAAACACCTGGACATCCCACCTTAAAGTCCAAATATTTCTGTGAGCCCCTGAACTGGGCAGGCCTTGTTCCACAGGGATTTAGAGGTGACTGCACCCGGGGTTTCAAATAGAATTTGCATTTTTTGGATGGGTTTCAAATAGAATTTGCCATTTTTTAGATGGCTTTCAAGTG
>VZSE01007156.1:0-13528 GCA_013398275.1 Promerops cafer
GGTTGGGTTGGGTTGGATTGGAAAGGGTCTTAAAACTCATCCGGTTCCCACATCCCTGCCATGGGTGGGGACACCTTCCAGGGTTGCTCCAAGCCCCATTTAACCTGTCCTTGGACACTTCACAGAATCCTTGAGGTTGGAAAAGATCTCCAAGATCAAGTCCAACCTGTGACCAACCCTCTTCAGAGCACTCGGTGCCACGTCCAGCAGTTCCTTGGACACCTCCAGGGATGGTGACTCCACCACCAACCTGGGCAGCCCCTTCCAATGTTTAACAACCCTTTCCATAAAGAAATTCCTTTTCATGTCCAACCCGAACCTCCTCTGATGCAGCCTGAAGCCATGTCCTCACTTCTCAGGGACACAGCCAAACTGGGAGCAGGAAGAACCCGCTGTGGGATGCAGCCCCACAGCCCCCCAAATACAGAGTGTCCACCCCAGTGGGATGCCTGACCTCCTCAGCCCCAGGAACAGCTCTGCTTCCCTCTGACCACGCTCCAGCCCCAGTTTGGACACTGTCCTCTCCATCTCACTGGCCTCAGACTCACATGGCGATGGGAGCCATCGTATTCACAGCGCTCGATCTTGTCCAGGGTGGCATCAGAGAAGTAGATCTTCTCAGCCTTGTGGTCGATGGCCAAGCCGTTGGGTGTCCGTATGTCCTGGTCGATGATGATAAGGACGTTGGCACCCGAGAGGGTGGCTCGCATGATGCTGGGGTGCTGCTCATTCCAGTTGGTCCAGAACATCAGGCTGGGAGGGGAGGGACACACAACGCCTTTGGAGCCCCAGCTCAGCCACAGCCAGGCTGGCTCAGCCCATCCCTCCATGGCCGGGGGGCTTCCAGGGACCAGGGGATGGATGGGACATCGTTCCCACGTAAGACGAGTGGGAAGGGGGTGAATGAGGCTGCTGCAGCCAGCTGGGAAATGTGGCACCCCACAGATGGGGATGGGACGGGGGTCTGGAGCTGCTTTGGGTGCTGAAGGATTTGTGGGGAGGGGGCTCAGTCCCCTCTGTGCTGGGATTATCCAGAGCTTCCTCCCTGCAATGTCCACTGGGACCACATGGAGCCCTGGTGGGGCTGGCTGGACCCTCAGTGGCCACTCACTTCTGGCACTCGTCCAGCACGAAGGCCCGGGGGTGGTCGTCCCCTGACATGGTGATCACAGTCTCCCTCTCAAAGGCTCCCGTCCGGCTCTGGTCCACGGTGTGCCGGGTGATGGTGGAGGTGGTGTAGCTGGTCCAGTACAGCGTGTCCCAGCCGCGGTGGTACGCCAGCCCCTCCACCGAGCCCACGTCTGCGGGGACAGCAAAGGTCACACCCAGCCCCTACCCCTGCAAGGCTGCGGCTCACCCTGCATGGCCAGCACTGAGCCTGACACTGGGGCCTTGAAGTTTTTGCTTTTAATTACAGCCCAAAAACCCCTCGGAGGCTTTGGCTGCCAGGTGGGGACTCAGCAGGGCTGGGGGCTGCACTCAGAGGGGAGCAGAGACCTCTGAGACTCCAGAGTCCCGTGGGTAGAGCTCTGTTGGAATGACCCTCTGTTGAAGGAAGGTTGAGGGATGCACACCTACAATGCACCAGGGACTTGAATTTGCCTCTCAAACTCCACACCAGCCAGAACTTGCTCTGGGTCCACAGCAGCAGCGCTGGGAAGGGGAAGGTTTCCCTCTGCCAGGGGACCGCTGAGCCCCTGGGGCACAAAGTGACAAGGCAAAGCCTGGTGGGGACCAGGGAGCCCTTCCCAGCTGGGAACTTGAACCGTGCACCCATCCTCCCCCCTCATTAATGCTTGGCAAAGGGTTTAATGAGGCGGCTGTGAGAGCTGGGCCATGCTCTCCCCTCTCAGGGATAAAGCACCACGAGAGCTGCTGTGAATTCCCTCATTAGCAGCAGGTCTAAGGCCCTGGCTCAGGGAGCTCCTGGAGCAGGAACTGCGGTGCTTTGAAGCTGCTGCAGGTGCCAATAAACCCAACCAAGTGCAAGGTGAGGCCCGGAGGTGAGGCCAGGGCTGGGCACCCGGAGGGTCAGAGCTTAGGGTGCTGCCTTGAGAGGTGAGTGTGAGCACAGAGCCAAAGTCAGCTTGGCTGCAGTGCCTGTTTCTAGAGCCCGAGCCTCGTGACACGCTCTCCGTGCCACAACGAGCTCTTCAGGCTGCTCCCAGCGCCTGTGCCCACTTCCAGAGGCTCCTCAGAAACCTCTCAGCTCAGCCTGTACCCACCGCCCCTCCAAACACCTCCAAACCCACCAAAACCCCTTGGGCAAGAATGGAGAGAGTGCAGGAGGAGGCGGGGGAGAGAGAGAGAGACAGGTCTGAGGGCAGGCACAGAAGGGAGAGCCCCATGGCACTCACTCTCCACGATGGTCTTGCGCCCGGTGCCGTCGTCGTTGATCTGCTGGATGTTGCCGAAGTGGATGTCGCTGTAGAAGATGCGGTTGCTGCCCTTGGAGCCGTAGCGGTAATCGAAGGCCAGGGCGATGACGTTCTTCATGTGCTCCGCGTCCTCGAAGGGCTTGATGGGCGCGTTGAGGTTGTTCTCGTCCGAGAGGTGGATGCTCTTGAGGATGGTGCGCTCTGAGTAGAGCAGGTAGCCGTCGTAGTCCCGGCAGCTCACGCCGTCCTCGGACAGCATCCCGTGGGCGCAGGCGCACGTCCTCTGCCCGCCGCCGCGGAACAGGCACAGCTGCTGGCAGCCCCCGTTGTTCTGGGCGCAGATGTTGGTGCCTGGTGGGGCGACAGGGGGGATTGGGTGAGGGACTGGGCAGGATGCACCCACCAGGCCACTTCCAGCGCTCGGCACTCCCAGAGGAAGGAACAGGCTCCAACCACGGCGCAACACGGCTCCGATGGGGACAGAGGGATCCATTTGTTTCCATCCCTGTTACCCAGGGATGTTTCCATCCCTGTTCCCCACATGAGGAGCTGCCCCCCCATGCTCAGACCTACCCTTCTGCCGGGCCCGGTTGAAGACTTTGATGTCCTTGAGCTGCACACCGATCCCAGTCCGCAGGGACACCGACTCGGTGGCGTTGTCCTTGTTGCCTCTTTTGATGGAGCCGTTGGCGTGCGTCCTGAAGGAGGACGGAGTCACCAGGTGACCAGCACAGGACCCTTCCCCACCTTGCCATAGCACCCACCAGCTCCCCCCACCCTCCGCACAGCCCCCAGCCCCCTTGGCACCGCACCTATCGCTCCAGTAAATGTACTCCTCAAAGACCGACACGGAGAACATGTCCATGTTGTTGCTGGACAGGACAACCTCCCGGTTCTCGCCGGTCTCCAGGTCGATCCGTTCGATCTTGTCTGTCCGGGCATCACACCAGTACAGCTTCCCGTCCTGCAGGGATGAGAGGACATCCCAGCTGGCGTGGGGGCAGCACCACCCTCTGCACCTCGGGCAGGATGCCCTGGGGTTCAGACCCTCCTGAGACTCCGGAGCCCCAAGGAGGGCAACCATGTCCCCCCACCAGCAGGACACGGCCACAGGGACCCTTGGCTGGTAGCATCCTCCCAGATGCCAACTGTACCTCGTAGTCCACGGAAATCCCGTTGGGCCAACTGATGCTGACGTTGACCAGCACCATCCGCTCGGTGCCGTCCAGGCGCGAGCGCTCGATGCGGGGGTACTGCCCCCACTCTGTCCAGAACAGGTACCTGAGGGGACAGCAGGGATGTCACCACAGGTTCGTCACCAGGAGCAGCACTGGCCATTTGAGTAAAGGACAAACAGCACCCAGTTCATCCCTCCCACTGGGGCCTCAGTCCAGAGCCTGCCCACTCGCAGACCTGGCACCACACCCCCTGCATCTCCATCCCTCCCCAGATCCAAACACCTCTGCTCTCCTGGGGCTCTGTCCAAAGCTGGAGCCAGTCTGAGGAGGCTCCACTTGGATTTTCTCAGGTGATGGCACCCACCAGGTCCTAAGGGGCTCCCAGGGAGTTCAGCCCATCAGTGAAAGGAGGGTTAAATCCAGGGTTTGGACTCCTTGGTGTGGCAGGAGACCTGTGAGTCCTTCCCTGCTGTGTGCACACACACAGCTCTGCCAGGAGGTGCGGGGGTCTCACCCTGTGCCCACCCCGTGGTGATGCCCCTTTCTGGGGCTGTGTCTCACCCCTTCTCTGGATGGACCGTGATGGCCCGTGGCTTGTCCAGCCCCTGTGAGATGACCACGTAGCGGAAGGACCCGTTCAGCCTGGCCACCTCAATGACGTCGAAGCCCTGGTCCGTCCAGTAGATGTTTCCTGCAAGAGGGGACGGTGAACCCCCACACAAGCCCCACTGCCCCAACTGCCCCCAGCTCCAGAGCCCCATCCCACCAGCGATCCAGTCCACGGCGATGCCCTCCACACGGCCAATGCCGTTGGTCACCACGTCCTCACGCCACGTCTGGTCCCGCTTGGCTCGACTGATGGTGCTCAGGCCCATGTCCACCCAGTAAATTGTGTCGTTCTCTGAGAGGGACAAGGAGGCAGGAGGGGACGAGTCAGTGACCACCTCTGGTCACTCCAGAATGGTAAAATCCTGCACCCTGGGGCCCTGAAATCCTCCCTCACCCAGCGCTGCTGAGGGGGCACTCCAGGGCAAAGCACTGCCAAAAGGGGGTCTGGTGATGGCCCCCTCATGCTCCCCGTCCCCTGTCCTGTTCCCAGGCCCCCCGTCCTGATCCCAGCCCTGCATCACCTGCATGGAAGTCGATTCCCACAGCCAGGGAGGTCCCCGACACCGGCACAAGAGCGTCCGACTTGTCATTGGGGTCCAGGGGAATGCCCCGGATCCCCTCGTGCACCGAGTACAGGAGGAAGGAGCCAACACCTGCAACACAGGTGCAGGGATAGTCAGACACACCCCGAAACCCCCAGGCTGTCCCTCCACCATGGAAAACTGTGACAGGGGAGGAGCATGAGCCTGGCAGGGCTCTGCAGGCCCAGCACAGAGCTCCTGGGGGCTGCAACCCCCGGCCCAGCCCGCTCCAGGGTCCTGCCCTGCTCTGGGGGGGCACGAGCGAAGCCCCTTCCCACCACCCACCACCCCCACCCCGTGCTGGCAAAGGCTCCACGGCGCATCTGGGTCAGGGCAGCACTTGTTATTCAGCCCCTGCCCTGACCCAGATGGTGCAGAGCTCTGACAACGCCCCGCAAAGCCACCCGGAACACTGCACACAAACAGCCTTTGAGAGGCCCTGGCAGTGCCCGGGGGGACGGGGGATCTGCAGAGCGAGGGCCGTGCCTGGCCCTGCTCCTGGTGAGCCAAACCCGCTGCCCACAGCGAGGGTCCCACCTCGCCCTGGGGGGGTCCCACTGTGCTGTCTCACTCCCCTCCACCAGTGACACCCTCGGTGGCCGAGCAGAGCACCCACGCTCAGCAGGGACAGCCCATGCAAGGGTCTTGCTGCCACCTGAGCCCACAACCCCTCCAAGCCCAGCAGTGTCCCTCTGGTCCCCAGCGTTGCCCCGCAGTGACGTGGGATGCAGAGCAGTGGGGAGGAGCCCAAGAGCAGCCAGAGCAAGGGGGTCACCAGCTGGGGTGGCCACAGGTATGGCCGGGGTGGCCACAGGGTCTTGCTGTGCCACGGGGTGGTTCAGGGAGGGGACAGGGACAAGCACACACCTTCACAGGACTGCTGCCCGCTCTTGAGGCTGTAGCCCGCGGTGCACATGCAGGAGCGGGAGGTCTCCGAGGTGGGGAGGCACAGCTGCGAGCAGTCCCCGTTGTTTTGGCTGCAGGGGTTGGTCCCAGCTGTGGCAGAGAAAAGGGGGTGAGGGGCTACAAAGGGCCAGGGTGCACCCACCAGGGCGAGGTGTGGGTGCCCTGCACCAGCCAGCACAGACTTGGCACAAGGGCGAGGGCCAGGCTTGGGCCAGCTGTCTGGGATGGAGCCACCTGGCCACCACGGAGGGGCTGAGCAGCTGCCCTGCCCCACGGGGTCTCTGGCCAGGACCCCACACTGACCTTGCTGGATGCTCTCATCGTACACCTTCATGTGCATCACCAGCGTGGTGCTGTTGCGCAGCACCGTCACCTCCGTCCCGTCCTTCTTGTTGCAGGTGCCCATCCTCTCTGAGGCCTGGTCAGCCCACCACAGCTTGTCCCCTTGGGGAGAAGGCAGGAGCATGTGGCAGCGTTTCCCATCCCCTCCCACCCTAGCTGAGGTGGGAGAGGTGGGCAGGAGAGCTTGGGAAGGGCCAGGAGACAGGGAAAGGTGTCCCCCTTCGGCAGCCCTCACCCATGATGGCCAGGGCGGTGGCCTTGCTGAGCTGGCTCCGCACGGACTCGATCACCTCCAGGTTGCTGCCATCCAGGTCACACCTGTTGATGGTGCCGTTGCCAGAGCTGATCCAGTACAGTTTGCTCTCCGGGTAGTCGATGGCCAGGCCTGGAAAGGATGGGAATGTCACCGCACTGGTGGCATGCAGGGACCATCACAGAGCAGGAGGTGGGATGGGATGGGANATGGGATGGGATGGGATGGGATGGGATGGGATGGGATGGGATGGGCAGGTAAGGTCATGGTGACCCAGCACAGGACAGCTGCCACCCCCCTGAGGAGCCAGAGTGGGGACTTGAGGCTCTGCAGGACAGCAAGGCGAGGTGGGGGATCCCAGGGGCCATGGAGGGGTCCGTACCAACAGGTCCCTTCTGGTTGGTGAAGAGGAGCGTGCGGTTGCTGCCGTCCATGTTGGCCACACTGATGTTGTCCCCATCTGTCCAGTACAGCTTCCTGCAAGGTGAGGGGACAGTGGGCGAGGGGCCATGGTGCCGCAGCCCCCTGCACCCTCCCAGCCTTGCAGAGCCCCTCACCTGCTCGTGGCACAGCCTGGGCAGCCCCACAGCCCCGTGTCCCCACCCAGGAGGGGGCTTGGGGGTTGCCAGAGCCCCGTGCACACCTGGACTGGCACACACTGGCAGGTGCACACTTCTCACAGCCCACTCCCCTTCGCACACGCGTGTACGGACACACAGCACACCCCCATCCCCTGTGACACTGCTCCCACACGCTGGCACACAGGGACGGTGCCTGCTCTCTCCCCATCACACGTGTGCACCGTCACACAAACACCTGTGCCTGCACACACACCTGTCTCCCACCAGACTCACCCCCGGAGTGGGTGCACCACCAGGCAGTGAGGCTTGTCCAGCCCCTGGATCACGGCGTTCTTGAAGGAGCCGTCCAGCCTGGCCACATTGATCTGCTTCTTGTTGGCGTCGTAGCTGGTCCAGAAGAGGTTTCTGGAAACCCAATCCACGGACAGGCCGTGAGCGTTGGGCAGGTCTGCAAAGGAACGGAGACGGGAGCTCATCAGCTGTGAGGACAGGGCTGGGATGATGCTCAGGTGAAGAGGAAGGGCCGATCTCAGGGAGCTGAAGGCTCTGGAGGACTGAGGGTCCCAGCTCTGGCAGCGATGGTCCCCCAGACCAACCTGCAGAGACGACGGTCTCCACGCCGGTGCCGTTGATGAAGGCTCTCTTGATGGTCTGGGTGCGGACATCTGACCAGTAAATGCGCTGCTCCAAAGCGTCGTAGTCCACCACGGTGACGTTGTCAATGTCGGGCACGGTGAAGGAGATGATGTAGTTGTAGTAGGGGTTGTCGATGTCCACGCCCCGGATCTCCATCTGCCGCGCGTACAGCAGGAACTTCTTAAACTCTGGGAGAAGAAGAAGGGCAGCGGTGGGATCTCGGCTCTGGAGCACCTGCTCATCCCCCCGGCTCCCCAGGCAGACCCCTACCATAGCAGGTGGTGTTGTCCTTGTCCAGCTTCATGAGGTGGGGGCAGGCACAGGACAAGGTGCGGTTGTAGTTGATGAGGCAGAGGTGGGAACACGGCCCTTTGCCCCCGTTGGCTTCACAGGGATTAGGAGCTGCAAAGGGGACAGGGCTCAGGACATCCCAGCCCTTGGGGACACCCACCCAGGAGGCCCCAAGAGCTGCAGCCCCCCTGCCTGCCCCATCAAGCATCACCCTCATCACCTGATGGGACAAAGGGGCAGCCACAGGGATGAGAGCAGCATCCACCTGCTGCTCCGAGTGGGTGTGGGCACAGACTAAGTGCCAGTGCCACCCCCCGTGGTCCCCCCACCCTGTCCCCCCCCCCCCCCCCTTCCCCAGCCCACCCCCGGGGCGGCCGGGGGGGGGGGAANAGCCTCACCCAGGGGCTGCCGGGAGGGGTGATACACCTGCAGGTCAAAGGGCTGCGTGTTGGTCCTCTGCACCACGGTCACGTTGTGCCCCGTCCACTTGTTGGCCTTGGCCAAGGTGTTGGTGCGCCAGTCGGTCCAGTACACCTCCCCCCCGTACAGGGTGACAGCGAAGGGGTGGGACAGGTACTCATGTCCCCGCAGCACCTCGATGTGCCCCGTCCCGTCATACAGGGCTGAGTAGATGGCATCCGACCTGTGCCAGGAGGAGATGAGGGTGAGGGAGGTGAGGAGGGGGCACCACGGAGTCTTTAACCCAACAGCAACAACCAGCAGGGTCTAAGCAGCCTCGGGACGGCTGCTGGTTTACACCAGGATCCAGAGAGGAAAAGACCCAGGGTTTGTGTTGGAGACACAAACAGACCCCACAGCACAAAGGCTTCTCTCTCCCAGCCCAGCAGAATGCCGGAGCCAGGGGAAGATCCAGACTGGGAGGGACACAGAGAGGGAGACAGGAGACAGAGAGAGGTGTCCTGGCCCTACCTGGCATCGATCCAGAGGATCCTCTTCTCCAGGTAGTCGACAGTGAGCCCGTTGGGCCATCCCCCCGAGCCCGTCTCCTTGTGGATGGTGCGTCGGCCCGCGCCGCTCATGGAGGCAGCCTCGATGCGGGGCAGGCTGGCGTCCCAGTCCGTCCAGAACAGGATCCTGCCAGGAGGGACTGTGAGCAAGGACAGGAGCCCGTGGCCTTGTCCCCCAGCAAGATGCCACAGGTGCCGGTGTGTCCCGGTGAGAGCTGTGCCCTCCTGCCTCACCCATAGCGAGGGTCCAGGGCGATGGCGCGGGGGTGCTCGATGTCCCCGGCCAGCAGCGTGGTCCGCATGGTGCCATCCAGCTTGGCCACCTCGATCTGGTCCAGGTTGCTCTCCACCCAGTAGATGTTGCCGGCGATCCAGTCCACGGCCAGTCCCTCGGGGGTGGCCAGCCCGTACTGTATCACCACCTCGAAGCTGGTCAGAGCTGTGGGGCACAAGGTGAGGGCTCAGGCTGCTGTCCCTTCCCCAGCCCACCCAGCACCACCACCCCCGTATCCCCAACAGCTCCACCCAGCTCAGCTGGGGTTGATTGTGGGGGGACATGTCCTCCCCAGACAGGGCCTGAACCACCCCTGTCCATGGTCCAAATCCTGAACAGCTCAGCACCCCCTGTCCACAGTCAGACCCCAAAGGGCTCAGCCCCCATCCACGGTCAGACCCCAAAGGGCTCAGCCCCCATCCACGGTCAGACCCCAAAGGGCTCAGCCCCCATCCATGGCCCAGGCCCCAAAGGGCTCAGTTCCCCATCCCTAACCCTGGCACTGGGCTCCTGTGGGAGCAGCACTGATGGGGAGGGTGTCCTCTCTGCGCCCAGCTGCTGGGCTGCAATTACCAGCAGGGAAGCGCTGGGAATGCTAATTAACTACTGCATAATGAGAGCAGAACAGGATCACTATCAGGGCTGTGGACTTCAGCTGCCGCATCACCGTGGGGTGCCACGGAATCACTGACCCCAGACCTGCACCCCTGCTTTCCCTCCAAGCAGTCCCCCCACCCCCAGGCTCCGCACCCCCGTTCTCCAGCAGCTTTCCCCTGTAGATCTTGTCCTCCACCACGTCGGTCCAGTACAGGGAGCTCTGGTTGAGGTGGAAGTCCAGGGCGATGGTGTTGCGCAGCCCAGGCACCAGGACACTGTAGTCCCCTCGGTGCAGGTCGATGCGCCGGATCTCGTGCCGGTTGGAGAAGATGATGAAGGGCTTGAAAGGGTCTGGGGGAAGCAGGGCAGGGTCAGGGACAAGGCAGGGGACAGTGCACCCAGCCCCAGCTACACTGTCAGCACACAGATCCCACCAGCACCCAGCCACGTCCATCAGCACCCAGCCACATCCATCAGCACCCAGCCACGTCCATCAGCACAACCCCCAGCTCCACGAGAGGACAAACTCCCCCTGAGGCAGCTGGGGGGGCTGCTACCAGTCCCTGGTGCCCCCTAAAACACACCCAGGCTGCGGCAGCTCTCGCCGTCGGGCTCCAGCATCCAGCCCTCGTAGCAGGAGCACTTGACATTGTACTTGTCCTGCTCGCACTTCTGGCTGCACTTGAGGTGCTTGGCACAGTAGCTCTGGATCTGGCAGGTCTTGTTGTCGGCACCCAGCTCCATGCCCAGGGGACAGGAGCACACGATGCCCTCGCCAGGGGCCACTGTGCAGTTGTGGCTGCAGCCGCCGTTGTTGAGGGAACACTGGTCTGTGGGGACAGGACAGGTTTGTCACCTCCTCGTCCCACTCCCGGGTCACCCCGTGTCCCCACGCCCGGCCCCGCGCTCACCGCAGAGCTCGCCCTCGTCGGAGCCGTCGCCGCAGTCGTCGGAGCCGTCGCAGAGCTTCTCGGGGGGCAGGCAGATGGAGGTGTTGTTGGCACAGGTGTGCGAGGGGGGTTTGCACACCAGGGACTCGCAGTTCTCCTCGTCAGAGTTGTCCTCGCAGTCGCTGTCCCCGTCACAGACCCAGGCCTTGCTGATGCACCGGGCTGATGGGCAGGGGGCAGAGCAGAACCAGAAGGGACGTTATTCCAGGTATTTCCAGATGTTATCCCACGCACAGGGGGCATGGGGGTGTTTGAGTAGCTCAGGGCTCCCCAAAAGTTGGACCGGAGCTGGCCCAGATGGGACAGGTCAGGGAGGGCCTGGGGGTAGCACATGGCGGGGCTGGGGGCTCAGAGGGTCAGCCCCAGCACTGGTGTCCCTCCACCCTTGTCCCCAACCCACCAAAGCATGTCCCAGCCCCTTCCTCAGAGAAGGGGAGAAGGGATCTGGGGATGACACCATCCATCAGGATCATGGTTCATGGGTTGGCCGCTCATGGTTCCCCATTATCCCGGCACCGAGGACAGTCCAGCACCCCCAGGTGGGATCCCCTGCCCCCTGCTCTCACCCGAGTCCTTGCAGCCGAATTTGACGTTGGGGTCGCAGACGTGGGTGACCCCCTCGCAGTTCTTCTCGTCGCTGGAGTCCATGCAGTCCGTGTCACCGTCACAGCGCCAGCGCATGGGGATGCACAGCCCGTCCAGCCGGCACTGGAACTCGTCCGTGTGGCAGCCCCCGGGCGGGCGCGTGGCTGCGGGGAGGACACTGCTCACTGCCTGCACCCCGTGGAGCTGGGGGGCTCCAGCACTGGGCAAGGACCAGGCACTCAGCCAGCAGGGGAACCGCTGGAGGCAACCAGAGGGGGGTCTGGGCACAGAGTGAGGCCAGAGAAGGCTGCAGAATTCCCTGCCTAGAAGCAGGGCGGCTCTGCCCGGGGCAGGGTTTGGCTCTTTGGGCGATGCCCGCGGCTGGGGGTCCCTCCCGCGTGCTGGGGCTCACCCTGGTTGGTGCAGTTGGCGTGGGTCTCGTCGCTGTAGTCGCCGCAGTCGTTGTCCCCGTCACAGGTCCAGTGCACGGGGATGCAGCGGCCGCTGTTGCACTTGAACTGGTTGCTGGAGCAGGAGTGGCTGCAGCCGGCCTCGTCGCTGTTGTCCCCGCAGTCGTTGTCTGGAGAGGGAAGGGGGGCGGGCAGGGGGTCAGCAGGCGCCCGGACAGGAGGGGGCTGGCAGGAGGGAGGACAGCAGAGACCCCTCGCCGGGGGAAGCGGGGAACAACAGGGACCAGACAGACCACGCCGGCAGATGGGACGTGGGGTGACAGCAGCCCCTCAGCACTGGCGGTGGGACCCCCGCCATGGGCTGGAGACCCCCGGCCCTCCCATCCCACAGCACCAGCAGCACACAGAGAAAATGAAACACAGAAACTGCATAGATCAGCCATGAACCTGGGCGGCCCTGGGCGCCTGGCGCCACGGGGGGCTCCACTCTGGGGGAGCGGGGCTGGGGGTGGGCGCTCCTTTGGGGGTGCACCCATGGAGAGGGGGTCTGAGGCAGCCAATTGGGGGGGTCTGATCGCCTGGAGGAAACCCCCACGCCCGCTGTGGGCAGGGGGAGGTTTGGTCTGAGGGTACCTGGACACTGGCAATGCAGCCCCTCTGCCTGCCTGGGCTCCACAGGACTCCACTGCAGATGTCCCACCTGGGACTGGTCGAGGGGATTTGCTTCCTGGTGCCTCAGGATGGGCACAAGGATGATGGCACTGACGGGGATGATGACACTGATGGGGACAGTGGCACTATGGGGATGATGGCACTGATGGGGACAATGGCACTGATGGAGACAGTGGTACTGATGGGGATGATGGCACTGATGGGGACAGGGAAACTGATAGGGATGATGGCACTGATGGGGACAATGGCACTGATAGGGACAATGGTACTGATGGAGATGATGGCACTGATGGGGACAGGGAAACTGATAGGGATGATGGCACTGATGGGGACAATGGCACTGATAGGGACAATGGTACTGATGGAGATGATGGCACTGATGGGGACAGTGGCACTGCCAGCTGCCACGTGGCCTTGCCAGCAGCTCAGCTCCTGCAGCTGCAACCCTTGACCTCTCCAGTCCCCCACCAAGAGGAGCTTCCCAAGTGGCTCTGCTCAGTGAGCTGGGAGGAACAGTGGCACCCTGGCACCTGGCACGTCCCTCCTGCTGCTGGGGAGCATGGGGGACATTGCTGGAGAGCTGGGGGACATTGCCAGAGGTACAGGGGGCATTGCTGGAGAGGAGGAGGGAATCACCAGAGGCACCAGGGGCATTTCCAGAGGCACAGGGGGCATTGCCAGAGGCACAGGGGGCTTTGCCAGTGTCCGGAGCAGCAGCCCCCAGGGCTCGCAGCCCTCTGGAGGGGGCAGGTCTGGGGGCTCGGGGGGCCAGGTGGGGGTCTGGTGCATGTTGATCTATGCACTAACCGGTAGGCTTTGGACAGTTCTTTTCGTCAGAGCCATCCCCACAATCTTTTTCTGAAACACAGAACCACCAGACAGGAGCGTGGGCACGGTGACAAACACAACACAGCACAGTGACAAACATGGCACACGCTTAGCGGGCGGCACAGAGACACCGGGACACGGGCACGGACATGGGCACGGGCACGGACACGGACAGGAACACGGGCACAGAGACGGACACGGACACGGACATGGACATGGACATGGGCACGGACACGGGCACAGACACAGACACGGACACAGACACGGACATGGACACAGACACGGACATGGACACGGACACGGACACGGACACGGACATGGGCACGGACACGGACACAGACATGGACACGGACAAGGACATGGACACAGACACGGGCACAGACACAGGCACGGACATGGACACGGACACGGACACGGACACAGACATGGACACGAACACAGACACGGACACAGACATGGGCACGGACACAGACATGGACACGGGCACAG
>VZSE01007162.1:189-11344 GCA_013398275.1 Promerops cafer
TCTAGCACCCTGGGCTGCCCAGGTGGGGGAATAAGATGGGGACCCTAAAAAGGACCCTAAAAACCCTCGCCAGGGCTCTCAGGAGCGCCGTGTGACCCTCTCTGGGGTCTGTACCCACAACCTCCCCTCGCAAAGTTGCATGAGGGGGGTTTGGGGGGTCAGGAGTCCCCTCTGCGCCCTAAATTGCTGCAGCTTTATCCCCGCAGGGCGCTGCGGGAGGTGCCGCCCGCCCAAGGGGCGCTCCCAGCGCATCCGGCACTTCTGCCAGAGCGACTTCGGTGAGCGCCGGGGCGGGAGGGGCTCGGGAGGATGTCGGGGGTGGGACAGGGCTGGGGACATCGCCAGGGACAAGGCCAGGAGTGGGAAGGAGCTCAGGGTGATACCGAGGGCGGTGCGGGGGACGGGAATGTGCTCAGGGTGATGCCAGAGGCAACACCGGGGATGGAAAGGGGCTCAGAATGATGCCAGGGACGATGAGAGGAGTGGGAAGGAGCTTGGGGTGATGCCAGGGATGATGCCAGGGATGGGAAGGAGCTTAGAGTGACGCTGGGACAGGAAGGGGCTCGGGATGTCGGGACAGTGCCAGGGACAGGAATGTGCTCAGGGTGATGCCGGGGTGATGTCAGGGGTGGGAAGGGATTTGGGCCAATGTTGGTGATGGGAGGGGTCTCAGGGTGCAATGCCAGGGGTGGGAAGGGGCTCAGGGTGATGCCGGGGGCCATTCCAGGGATGGGGAGGGGTTTAGAGTGACGCTGGGACAGGAAGGGGCTCGGGCTGCTGTCGGTGACACGAAGGGGCCCAGCGTGGTGCTGGGGATGGGAAGAGACTTGGGGTGATGCCAGAGGCGATGCCAGGGGTGGGAAAGGGCTCAGGGTGACGCCAGGGCCAGGAAGGGGCTGAGGGTGCCCCATCCTCACCCCCGCAGTGTTCCACGGGCGGATCCTGGTCCGGCGCGTGGTGGGGCAGGAGACTCGCTACGAGGTGGAGGTGAAGGGGCGGTACCGGCACCGCTTCCCGCTGGTGTCCCGGGAGTACCTGTGGGTGCCCAACACCTGCGGGTGCCCCCCGCTGCGCGAGGGCGGCGAGTACCTGCTGATGGCGAGGCGCCACGTGAACCACGAGCACACCCTGAACCGCATCCTGCTGCAGGACGACGGCTACGCCCGGCCCTGGACGCCCCGCGAGGCCCGGCTGGTGCGGGAGGCGGCCCGGCACTGCCCACAGCCCCGGCCACCCTGAGCCCCGCGCCGCTGTCACCGCCCCCAGGACGGGACCCCGAGGGCGAACCGGGAGCTCCTGCCGGGCAGCGAACCCTTCCCATGCCCCCTCCCCGCAATGGACCCCCATCCATCTCGCCGTGCTTGGGGTCCACGTGGCAGCGGGGGGTGGAGGGGGGGTGGTAATTTATTATTTTTGCAGAAAATAAATTGTTTATCCCCTCACTCGCCGCGTGTCCCTTTCTGGCTGGCGATGGCCCAGGGGGTCCTCCCACTTTAGGGGGGTCCCCTCCGTGTCCCCATGAGCAGGGGGGCTCCTCCGTGTCCCTCCACTTCAGGGGAGTCCCCTCCGTGTCCCCATGAGCAGGGGGTCGCCTCCGTGTCCCCGCGCTGAGCCCCAGGAGCAGCTCCCGCCCGGCAGCGTGTCCCTGTCCCCATGGCCGCGAGCCAGGCTCTGCCTGCCGGGGTCGGGGACCTCCCGCTTATCTCCCTTCCGGCAGAGCCGAGCGTGTCCCCCCCCGTGTCAGAGCCCCCCCCGCCCGTAACCCAACCCTTGGGCTGGTGGCGGCCACCGCGGGGCCCCTGTGGGGACAGGATGTGACCGGGGGCGCTGGGGCACCCCGGGGGGCTTCGCCAGCTCGGGGCTCCCTCGGGGTGGGTTTGGAGCTGGTGCCAGGGGGAGCTGAGACCTCCCAGCTCGTGTGGCTGGGGACTGTCCCCCACCCGGGGCCCTGGGGTGCCCCGAGTGGCAGCTGCCAGCCCTGGAGGGTCCTTGTCACATGGGGTGACATCACCACGAGCCAGAAATGAGTCCTAGGACCAGCTGGGGAGCCCAGAACGGAGCCGCAGCTGGTCCCAGTAAAGTCTGAGTGATTCCAGGTGCTCCGGAGTGATTTGGGCTGGAAAGGTGCCCCCCACCCTATAAAAATTCTCCCTCCCACCTCCCACCCCACGGTTAATTTGGGGTTGCTGGGGTGGGGGTTTGTCCCCGGCAGGGTCCCAGCCATGGCGGGTTTGGGGGCCACCCCACACACGAAGAAACCCTCCAGGGAGGACCAGGGGCTCTCGACCCCCAGGGCTGCGGCTCGTGGTCGGGCCAAGAGCCGGCAGAGAGAGGGGGAGCAGGGGGGGGAGCGCGTCCCGCGGGGGTGGGCGCGGGTCCCCTGCTCGCCCACCACGCCCGGGAAGGGGCGGCTGGTCCGGCGGGGACCCGAGGAGTGTCCCAGCCCCGCGTCCGCCCCGCCCGGCCCCGGGGAAAGCGGTGAGCGCGTCCCTGCCCGGGGAAATCCCTGCGCGGGGCAGGGGGGCTGCCCTGGCTGTGCTGACAGGACCCCTCTGCCCCACAGACCCTGCGAGCCCCCCACCACTGCCCCGCCCCGGGGGCTCCTATTTCTCGGGGCTCCCCGAGGTTGCGCATCAGGACCCTGCTGTCCCCGCGGCCCCCAGCCTGTGAGTGTGAGGGGGGGTCCCCATAGCCCCCCAGTATGTGAGGGGGGTCCAACAGCCCCCCAGCACCGCTGAGCCTCTGCCTTCCCCCTGCAGGCCGAGCCCTGGGGCCCTGACCCCTGGGAGGGACGGTCCCCGGAAGATCCGGAGCAAGTTGCAGCACAGCCTGGTCCTGGAGCTGGTGAGCTGGGGGGGTCGGGGGGGCTCTGCAGCGCCTGGGCTGGGGGCTGACCCTGTTCCCTGTCCCCAGGATGGGACCCTGCTCTACTCCTCCCTCCTCGCCCATGGGCAGCAGGATGCCACGGCCACCTTCACCATGGGCTTCCAGGCGAGTTCCTACAAGGTGGGTGCCTGGGGGTTGGGAGAGGGGGTGTTGAGTCTGGGGGGGCTGGGGTGCTGGGATTTGGGACCATGGATGATGTGGCTCTTCACTGCCACCCCATGTGGCCTCTGTGCCAATGTCCCTTGTAGCTGAAGGGGAAGGGGCTCTGAAATGCCACTGGTGAGGGTGGTGAGGGATCCTGCTGAGGGCACTGAGCCCCCTCGGGGCTCACCTTGGTGTCAGGATGGGGGTGCTGCAGGTTTTCCAAGATGCTGTTCCCTCCCAGGTCCATGTGAAGCTGCGCCCACACGTGCAGGAGTTCTTGGAGAGCCTTTCCAAGACCTACGAGGTACCCAGAGCCCCTGGGGTCTGTGGGGTGACCCCTGGGGGGTTGGGGGGACATGAGCAGCCCATGCCGGAACCTTCACCCTCTCTCTGCCAGATCTTCATCTACACCACTGCGAAGAAGGACTATGCTAAGAAGCTCCTGGAGGTGCTGGACCCCAGGAAGAAGCTGATCAGGTGACGGTGCTGGCGGTGCCCTGCTGGGGATCCCCTGTGTGACAGGGTGGGGTCCCTACGGCTCTGTCTCCCCGCCAGGCGCTGCCTCTCCCAGTCGGATTGTGTCTGCTCCCAGGGCTGCTACTGGAAGGACCTGACCCTCCTGGGCCGTGACCTGGCCAAGACGGTGGCCCTGGACCACACCATGCAGGGCTTCCCTGCCCAGGTAGGGCAGCGCTGCTCCGAGGGGGAATTTGCACGTCCTGGTCCTCGGGAGCGCCGTGGCCGTGCGGGATCCAACCCTGTCCCTGTCCCCCCCAGGCTGCCAACTGGATCCCGGTGCCACCGTGGTCCGGGGACCCTGAGGATGAGGAGCTGCTGCGCCTCATCCCCGTGCTGGGCCAGCTGGGCCAGGCGGTAGGACGTGGGGATGGGAAGGGAAGGGGACAGGCGCTTTGGGCACAGCCCTCCCCTACCCCGTCTCTCCCCGTGCAGGAGGACGTGCGCCCCGAGATCCAGCGGCAGTTCCAGCCCCGCCAGCTGCCCACGGAGGATTAGGCCAGCCTGGAGGAGCGGGATGGGGAAAACCTCTGGGAGAGGCCGTGGGGAGACTGTGCTCGGGGGCATCCAGCACCTCATCCTAAGGAACCGGGCTGGGTGGTTGTCCCAGGACTCTTCCTCGGTGTTTCGGGGATCCCAGCTCATCCCTGGGGGCTGGGGGTGCCCCCAAGGAGAGCCCCTGCCTTTGGAGACAAAGCTCCATCCCAGCTCCCTCCTCTCCCTGTTCTGTAAGGTCCAGCCAAGGTTTTCACGGGTCATTATAAGCTTGGAGAAAGGTCTGGCTCTGCTTTAATTCCCAAAACTCTTCAGCTGAGCAAACACGCTGTGCTGGGGATGGCACAAACCACCTCCCTCCCAGTGTCCTGGGGCAGTGCAGGGTCCTGGCACGGGGCCGGTGCCCCCGGGAGGGCCCCAGCTGGCAGCTCTCCCTGTCCCATCCCTGCCCAGTGCCATGGGTGCCACGTGCCAGGGCACAGCTGCCACTTGTGCCTCTGCCAGTCCCCGTGGGACTGAGTGGCCGGGGGTGCAGCCACCCTGGGACCCCTTTTTTAAGGCCTAAAGCTGCTGCTGAACAGTAACTGGGGACTCTGAGGGGGTCTGGGCTGGCCTCTGCTGCCTCCGCTGTGCCGGAAGCCACGTGGGCTCGTGGCCGAGCTCCTGCTGTGGCCACACGGGTGCAGCTGCTTGGGGACACGTCACATCTCTCCCTCTGTGCCTGGGAAAGGGCACAGGGCTCCCGGCCCCTCTGGGAATGTCTCTGTCCCCAGGGGTGTGGGAGGAGCCACCACCCTTGTCCCCTTGCACAGCTGGACACGGGGTGGGACCATCCCAGGCGCTGCTGGAAAGGCAACAACCGGTTTATTTCGGAAGCCAGGCATGATCCCAGCTCTGTCCCGGGCTGTCCCTGCAGCCCAGGCTGGTGTCACTCTGTCCTCCCGGCCTGGGGACAGCACGGAGCTCCCTTGCCAGCGCGAAGGACCATGCGGTACGTGGGGTACAGCACCCCTGCCAGCACCAGGCTGCTGCAGGCGAGGACAGTGACAACCACGAGGTCCCTGCGCAGTGCCACCGGGCTGGGGGAGCCCTCTGCGGGGTGGGGGCAGGTGTGGGTGGTGTCCTGGAAGGTGCGGCCGGAGGGACAGGACGTGCAGTTGTTGGCCGAGGGGCCCTGGCAGGTGTAGCAGGAGGGGTGGCAGCTGGCACAGACAGGGACCGTGTCCCTAGGGGTGGCATTCCGGGCCCAGCCGTAGTAGCGTGGGGGGCAGTAGGACAGGCAGGAGCCGTGGTGGGTGTACAGGGAGCTGCCACAGTCTGTGGAGAGAGGCTGGGGTGAGACTCTGGGGACCAGAGCGTTGTCACTGTCCCCCCAAAGCCTCGCTCACCCTCGCAGGCTCCCTGCTCGTCCCTCCTGAGACACTCGTCGGTGGCAGTGGCTGCGGAGCGCCTGGCTGGCATGTCCTCATCCGTGCCGTGCAGGTGCAGGACGAAGCTGGTCAGCTGGCCTGGGGACACGAGGGACAGGGGGCTGCCAGGTGAGGGATATGGGGCTGGAAGCTTTGGGGTTGTGTCCTGCTCCCGGCCCTGTGCTGGCCAGGGTGACCCTCAGAGCCAACACAGAGTCCTGTGGAAAAGGAGGGCTCATGGCCAGGAAGGAGAAGCCAACAAATTGCCCATCCAAGCAGGGGAAGGAAGGAAGGAAGAATGAGCAAGCACAGGGTGATCCCAGTAAAAATGGGGCTCACCCCCCATGAGGCACCCACCTCTGTTCTGGTCATCACCCCTGTTCTCCAGGTGGAGGGTCCAGATCCCCTTGGGATTCTCATCCCAGAAGTGCGTGGACATGAAGGTCCAGTCCTTGTAGCCGTCCTGGCTGGTGTCGTAGGGGCTGGGGGAGGAGAGCAGAGCTGGAGGGGCAGGATGTGACCTGAAGGGTCACCCTGTGACCTGAGGGGGCACTCCTACGTGGCAGGGGTCCAGAGGAGTTCTGGGCCCAGTGAGCCCCTTTTTGGGAGTCTCCCGGCCCTGGGGAGGCCGTGGGAGCCCCGGTGCTCCCCGCTGTCCTTACCGCACTGTCACCAGCGTGGACGTGGTCCCCATGGGGCTGCTCAGAGCCACCACCAGGTCCCCCCTGCGGCTGTAGCTCAGGGACAGCTGGACCTGGACGTGCTCCAGGGAGCGGATGCTCTCGGAGCAGGAGGAGGCATCCATGGAGATGGTGAGCCTGGAGCCGATGTCCCTGCCGAGGACAAGCTGCAGGTGAGGGCACTGCCCACCTGCCATGGGCATCCTGCCCTCCCCTGTGGCCTCCAAGCACGGCAGACCCCGTGCAGCACAGGTCATTTTATGAGTCCCTGTGCCTGTGGTGGGCACAGCAAGTCCCTGTGGGAGGCTGGACCTGGGGTCACTGTCCCTTACCTGGGGACCTGAACGGCCTGGACCGAACACTTCTCCTGGGGCCGAGTCCCTGTCCACGTGGTGGCCGCCTGCACCAGCAGCCCCGCGTCCAGCAGCCCGTAGCCATAGTAGTGACTCACTGGGACACAGGTGCCACCCAAGAGAGGGACCCATGAGCCCCTCGGGGCCACCAGGGCACCGGGGGCTGCTGGAAGGTGTCTGAGGGGCTGAGCCCTGCACTCACCCCGGCGCCCGACGCCATTCTCAGCCCAGTCCTCTGCCTGCAGGTGAGCGGGTCTGGAGGCCCTGATGATGAGGTGCTGCAGGTCACGCCAGGTCAGAGCTGGGCTGGAAGCAAGGAGGATGTGGGGACAAAGGTCTGGGTTGGTTTTTAAGGGGGAGATTTGGCTCGTCTGGGGTGGGTAGAGCAACTGGCTGGGCCCAAGCTGATCCCCCCACAACCTCCTTCAGTGCCAAAATGGGAGCAAAGAGCTCCAGAGGACAACCCTCCTGCTCTCCCACGGCCTGATGGATGGCCACAACTCTGCACCCCAACCTTCCTGCTGTCCCTCCCCTTTCTCATCCCTGGTTAGGCACCAGCTCTCCCTGGGTAGTGTCCCTCTGTCTCGGTGTCACCTACTTGGCCTCCAGCGCCAGGGCCACCATCCCCGCGGCCAGCGGGGCCGAGGCAGAGGTGCCGGTGTGTTTGTCTGTGCAGCGGTGGTGCAAGTCAGTGGTCACCTGGGGGGACAGGGAGGTCTCAGGACTGTTTCCAAGAAAGCTGCCTGGAGTTGGGTACCTTCAGTAAATTCTCCTTTTGGGTCCCTTTGAGCTTTTTGGGCTCTACACCGATGCCAAGCTCAGGAGGACTGGGACCAGCCCGGCCCGTGCTGGGATCTGCGTCTGCCCCGGCGCTGCTGCTGTGGCAGAGCTGCTGTGACACTCACAATCTGCACCTTGCTGGTGGTCCTGCTGCTGTAGGTGGTGGTGATGATGGCAGGGCAGCTCTCGCTGTAGCGGGGCCGGTGCCCGTCCCCCAGGACGCTGCCCACCGACACCGTGTAGATGCTGTTGGTGTAGCCATCACAGTTGCAGTTGTCGTAGTTGGTGCCACCGTTGCCTGAGGCCCAGATGAAGATGGAGCCGAGCCCACCCCGTCCCTGTTGAGGTGCAGAGGGGGGTGAGCAGGGTGTCCAAGTGTCCCTGTGGTCCCTGAGGCCAGGGCTGGGCTTACTTTGAGGACGCCTCTGTGGAAAGCGGCCGCAGCCAGGATTCCCGGCCCGTCCACCGTCCTGCCGTCGTCCTCGGGGCCCCAGCTGGCGCTGTAGATGTGGATGTACTGGGGCTGCAGGCTCAGGGCCTGAGCCTCCACTATGTCCATGACGGAACCGTCCAGCATCCGCACGCCTGAGGGCAGGCACCGGGAGCAGCCGTGGCCGAGAGGCGGCAGCACCCGGGGGAGGCCGAGGTGGCTCCGGGGGGACAGGAGCCACGCACGTGCCACACCGAGGGAAGGGCCTGGGGGCACCTTGCCGGGCCCCCCTGGTCCCCCACAGCTTCCAGCAGCTTTCACATGACCCTGCCCTAAGGAGATCAGGTCCCCCACAGGTCTGTGCTGCTGCCCAAAGCTCCTCGTTAAGCCTTTTGTAATTAAGCCCAGGGAGTGCTCCTGGCTTTTAACCCCCTTTGCCACCCTCACTTCCACAGCGGAGCCTGAGCCTGCCCTGCTGGGTGCTGGGCTGAGCATTAAACCCCCGGGGAGCACCGAGCCTGATGTGGGGTAACACTGCAGCCCCCCGTAAAGTGCAGAGCAGCCCCACCTGGGCTCCTGCATTCCCACAGGGGGCTGGAGCTGATTTCCAGCTTCCCCTCCACGGGAGCAATGTCTCACCTCCGATTTTGGCGTTGTAGGCGACGCCTGCGCCACAGATCCCATTGTTGGCCACAGCTGCTGCTTCCCCTGCACAGCGTGTCCCATGCCTGGGGGGACAGAGTGACCCTGTGAGGGGCGGGGGGCCTGGGACAGCCCCCCCAGAGATGAACCCCCCCAGTGTGGGGAGCTGGGCAGAACCCACCAGTTCCTGTCCTTGTCGCCGTATCGGGGCTGGGGATCGGGGTCGTTGCTGTTGAAGTCGTAACTTGCCAGCGGGTCCTGTTACAGAGCGAGGCACCGGCGTGAGCCAAAGGGCCGGGGCAGGGCTGTGACAGCTCGGCACAGGCGCCTGGCACCGAGCCCGGCGCTGGCACCGCCTGCCAGCCCGGGGGGACGGCGGGGCCCCTTCGTGCCCAGCTGCACGGGGAGCTGGAGCTACACCGAGTCCTGAGAGGGAATGGAGCCCCAGGAGAGGCTGCGGGAGCTGGGAAGGGGCTCATCCTGGAGAAAAGGAGGAGCAGGGGGGACCTTGTGGCTCTACACAAGTCCCTGACAGGAGGGGACAGCTGGGGGGGTTGGGCTGTGCTCGCAGGGGACAACAGGACAAGAGGGAACAGCCTCAAGTGGTGCCAGGTGGGACACCAGCAGCAATTTCCCCATGGAAAGGGTGGTCAGGCACTGAAAGGGGCTGCCCAGGGAGGTTTGGAGTGCCCATCCCTGGAGGTGTCCAAGGAAGGCCTGGAGGTGGCACTCAGGTGTTCTGGGCTGGGGACAAGGTGGGCATGGGGCACAGGTTGGACTCGATGATCCTGAAGCCCTTTTCCAACCTCAGTGACTCTGGGATTCTGCAGAAAGGGGTGAAGGCAGCACAGCTGAGCACACCTGAGGGTGACCCTCGCTGGCCACGCAGCCAGGAGCCACAACCCACGGAAGCTGTGGTGTTACAAACAGCCAGGATTGCCTTTCCTTCCCCGTGGAGCTCAGGAGGGTTTACCAGCTTTACTGGCTTTGCAGCTTGCTGTAATTACACCTATTTGGGGGCTCCGGCGCGTGTACAAGTTCTAACATTTCCTCAGTGTGAGATTTCACTGCGGGAGACTCCAAACCTTGGATCCAGCCCTGGAGAGGCCGAGCTCCCCCCACACAGCCCTGGGTGTGGGATGAAGGCATTGACTCCCACCCTCCCTGAAGGAGCTGGTCCCTGGACCCCCCCATAGTTACGTAGTTGGCAGCCAGGTCGGGATGATCCTTCTCCAGCCCATCATCCAGGACAGTCAGCACCACCCCCAGCCCCGTGTAGCCTCTGCTCCAAGCCGTGAGGATGTTCAGGTCGGGATGGACGTCGTTGTTCTGGAAAACAGATTAAATTTGATCACCCGGGGTCACCTTGGAGGGCTCCTGCTGCCTCATCGCTGCTGGCATTAGCTCAGTTTATGTCGTGGTGGGGCACTGGGAAGGGCATTGCCAGCGGGCAGGGAGGGATCCTGCCCCTCTGCTCAGCCCTGGGAGGCACTTCTGGGGTGCTGTGTCCAGCTCTGGGCTCCTCAGGACATGGAGCTCCTGGAGTGGGTCCCGTGGAGGGTCACAAAGTTGAGGAAGGGATTGGAGCATCTCTGACAAAGGAAAGCTGAGGGAGCTGGGGCTGTTCAGCCCTGAGAGGGGCCCTCAGCCCCGGCTGTCCCTGTCTGCAGCGCCCAGGCTCTGCCCTGTGGGCCCAGAAATGGCACCAGAGGAACGGGCAGGGACTGATCCCAGGAATTCCCCCTGCACAGGAGGAAGAACTTCTTCAGTGTGCAGTGCCCGAGCCCTGAACAGAGACCAGAGAGGCTGTGGAGTCTCCCTTCCTGGGGATATCCCAGAACAATCCCGACACAACCCTGTGCTCTGGGGAGCTGCTGAGCAGGGAGGTGGCACTGGCAGCGCCACTGTGGTCCCCTCCATCCCGTGATTTGGGTGGGGATTAGGAGGGGAAGCAGCCCCGTCTCACCATGTACCACTGCTTGGGGAACCAGGGATCCGTGGGCACCACGCCGGTGCCTCTCTTCGAGCGCCTCTTCACCGTCTGCTGCTCAAACCACAGGACCTGGGCGGGGGCCAGCGCTGTGGGTGCCAGGCAGGGCCTGCCCACAGCTGTCCCCTGGCTCCCTGCGCCCTCCTCCCTACCTGGGGGTCCCTGGTGAGCCGCATGTGCCACCCCCAGTGCCTGCTCAGGGCTCTGTGCCTGGTGCCTCGGTGGCTGAAGTGATAAAAGGGCTCTCCCTCCATCACCTGTGGGCACAAAGAGCTGCTGTGAGCTTTTCTGGGGGACACCAGTGCCAGCCCCGCGTGGGCTGTGGAGGTCAGAATGGTGAATTTAACGTGAGCTGTAGTGCAGGACAAGCAGAAAGTGTCACTTGGAGACATGATGGAGTCCTGGGGAGGGGGTGTGTGCCCTTGGGGGTCCCTCGCTCACCCCTGCATGCTCAGAGGCCGTTTGCTCTGAGGGTGGGGGGACACTGGCACAGGATTCCCAGATTCCCAGGAAGTGTTTAAGGCGAGGCACGACGGGGCTTGGAGCAACCTGGTCTGATGGAAGATGTCCCTGCCCATGGGCCAAGCGAAGGGGACAAACACTGGCGACACAGGGCGGGTACAAGAAGAAAGTCGGGCCAGGGGCACATGGGGTGGGCTGGGCCCGCCTTTCCCCGCCCAGGCCGCACCTGGCCCAGGTAGAGCAGCCCGTGCCGGCGGGCCAGGGCCCGCGCGTCCCGCAGCCCCGTCGCCACCCGCACGGCCCAGCTGCTCAGGTAGACGCGGGGCTTGGCGGGGCCCGGAGGGGCGGTGGCGGCCACCACGAGCAGC
>VZSE01007168.1:0-56101 GCA_013398275.1 Promerops cafer
CGGCACCCCCGCCGGGCCCCGCCGCCGCCGCTGCGCCCCGGCCACCGGGCCGCACCGAAAGCCCCGCAGCCCTCGCCGCAGCCCCCACCGGGGTCCGGCCTCCCCCGCTGCCCGCCCAGGCCTGGGGCCAGCCGGGGTCCCCAGTGCCTTTGGGGTGATGCTGGTGGGAGGATGCTCTGATGGCCCCCAGCGGGTTTCCCGTGTTTCCCGTTGCCATCTGTCCCCCACCGTGCCCGGTTTCCCGGGAGGTTCCCAAAACTCGATCCCCAGCAGCCAAAGCGCCGGGTGTTGTAGAAAAGGGATTTTTCCCGGGCCAAGGGGGAAGCAGTGGGGTCCAACACCAGCCCTGGGGTTGGCGTCCTCGCCCTCTAACAAAATGACTCAGAAAGGAGCTGAGCTGCCCGAAATTCCCCCGCCGGTAGCTTGGCAGCCGCCGCCTGACAAAGTGTCTTCCCCGTCAGGAAGCGGCTGGCTCCCGTCCAGGTGGGACCCTGCCAGCGCTGATGGATGCCCGAGGTGAGCCCTGGGAACGCCGTAACCCCTACCTGCAGTGGCCTCTCTGCTGCGGCCAGCGGGCCCTGCCGGAGCAGGTTGCCTTATCTCTTATTTCCTGGCAGAAACGGCCTTGGATTTCCCTGCCTGTCGCTTGTGGTTTAGGGCTGGCTGCAGGTGCTGGAGCTCAGGCACTGCCCGTTTTGGGAGCAGGGAGGGATGGGGAGAGTTGAGGTCGAAGCTGCCTTTGGATTTCCTTCCATGGGGGGATGTCTCTGGGGAGAGGACAGAGCAATAGGTCAGGTTGTGATGAGGGAGAGGAGCTGCTGCGGGTGACAGCTCAGCTCGGCACAGTTCAATCCTGGCTCTGAAATGTGTGTTCCCTTCCCAGGCGCTGCTGTGCCACCCTGCTCCTGGCTAACCAGCACCAGTTCTTCAGTGGCAAGCTTTATGTCCTTCTCCAGTAGCTAAAGCTGCCAGTTGAAGAACTGTTGAATGTAGCCACTCTCTTCTCGTCACTGGGACCTTGGATGCCAGCCAGAGCCGTGCCCTGAGCGACTGGGATGAGCCACTCTGCGGTGTCCTGTGGATTGGAGGGCTGAGGATGAGTCTGACCAGGATGAAGAAAGTCTCCTGAAGCCTCCAGACAGAACCTTGGCTGGGGGATTGCTAGGCAGCTGTGCCAGAAGGGTTGTCAAACTGTGTCCCCCCCTCAGTGGGGTGGCACTGAGCTGGGAGGTGACTAGAGGAGACTGAGAGAAGCATTAAACATTGTTTTGCTCAACTGTTCAGTTTTAGGAAGTTTGTTGCCTGTGGGTTGCCTGGATCAGGTGGGAAGACGGTGGGGGCTGCAGACCCTGGGGGGGCCACAGCACCAGAGCTGTGCCCCCAGCTGGTGCCACTCTGGGGTCTGCAGGTGGAGGGTTGGTCCTTCAGGTGCCTTGGGTTTGTCCTGAGCCAAAGGCTGGGCGTAGCCCACAGGTCTGACCTGCTGCTGGGCTCAGGAGCTGGATTAATCCTGCAACATGCCAGGCAGTGGGATGGAGCCTGGGGAGAGGGCTGGCTCCACACCCACGCTGCCTGCTGCGGGTCGGGCTGGGTGCGGTGGGGCCAGGCCACCGGGCCACGGTGACTCAGGGCCGAGTCACGCACGGCTCTGGACGGCTGTTCCCAGAACCTCTGTCCCTGGGAGGCCACGCAGCAGTGCCAGCATTCCAGGTATTTTGGAGCTAGCAGCACTCAGAGGGGCCGTGGTGAACTTCATTGGGCTCTTCTGTGGTCCAAGCTCTGGCTCGCTGGTGAACAGAAGCAGAAGATTGCCCTGGAAGGAACTTGGAAGCTGCTCTCCAGGGCTGGAGAAGCCCCTGCCTTGCACTGAGTGAGAGGGGAGCTCCATGGGCCCAGCAAGGGCTCCAGGGAGCCTCTGCATGCCAGGCTCTCCCACAGGACTGCAGGGACCACCAGCTGCCAGGCTGCCTTGGTGAATAGGAACCAGGGGAGTGTCCAGGCATTGCTGCTCAGGGCCTGCCAGGAAGAGCACAGCTCATCTCAGCTCCGAGGGCGGGCAGGGAGGAACAGCCCTGTGCTGAAATGTCTGCACAATCTCAACTTAATCTGCCTGCCCAGGCTCCAGCTGCCCAAGGCAGGGCTGCTCCCAAACTTTGGCACCCAGCAAAGCACAGAAAGTGGCCTGGTGTCCATTAAGTGGTAGAAGTAGGATAAGTTTGTTTTCCTGAGGTCTTTCCTTCCTACATAAAGCTGCTGTGCTTGGTGTGTTCTTGCTGACGGTTACAAGAAGCTGAGTTTCTTTGGGGTGGTTGTCACCCAGAGGGAGTGGGACTGCTGAACGCCCTTGGATCAGTTCCTCCAGCTTGAGGCAGAGCCTGTCTCTTCCACCACAGCTGCCCTGCTGCAAGTCCATGCAAAACAGCTGGCACCTGCTCAGTGCCCAACACATCCTGGAGTGCATCGAGGGGCAGAAAGTCATGGTGGGGGGGTGGAGGTGCCTGAGGGCAGGGAGGAGCAGCTCCTGGGCCGTGCTCCCCCTCTTCTGCAGCACGGATTGATCTGTGTGAGAGCTGTGTGCTCCATGTGCCTCACAAACCTTGTCAGGAAGGAACAACCTGTGCTGCTGAAACCCAGCTCTTTCCTGGGTAAAATGTGGCACTTTCAGAGCAGAGAGTCGCCCTGAGCAGAAGCACCAAACCCGTGGGGTCAGGAAATGCAAAATGCTGTATTTTGGGTCAAATCCATGTGTGAGGTGCCAGAGGACAAGTTTAGGTGTTTAACACAAAACCAGCACTCTGATATCTCACCTGCTGAGCAGAGGGCTCAGGCTCTGGCTCTCCTGCCCTTCATGTCAAACCAGAGGGGATTTGGGCTGTCAGTGAGTGTCCCTGTGGGAACTTGCCTGGCTCCTGGGACTTACCCTTCTTCCTGCACAGCCCCATGTGACTGGTGAGTAAGTGCAAGGTTTCCTGTAGAAAGCACAGCCTTGCTTGCTGTTGCCTTGCAAAAATCTAGTAACTCTTTCCTCTAGCATCTGGCCACCTCCTCCAAGCATCTGGCCACCTCCTCCAAGCATCCAGCACGCAGGGACACAGCAGGAAAGGCTGGATCTGGGATTTCTCTGCCAGAGGTTGGCTGCTCGCTGCGGCAGCTAATGCGATACTCAAGACAGCAGTGACACTGCCAGCAGGTGCTGCTGGCTCAGAGGTCAGCTGGCATCCCTCTGTCCTTAGGGGCAGGGTATTCCGTGCAAGTTCCTGCACGCAGCCCACCTCGTTCCCTGCTGGGAGAGCAGCTTGTCTCGGTCACAGCTCCCCTTGCTGGGAAAATGTGTTTTTGCAAAGGAGAAGGTCAGCGTGACCGGTGTGCCAAATGAGAGCTCCCTGCCAGCAGGGAAGGAACAGGAGGAGCTGGTGTATCTCTGGCTGGTGCATCTGTGCATGTGGGGTGGCTGCTGCCAGCTCAGACCCTCAGCTGAGTCCCAGGCCATGGGCATCCTCCTCTTACCCAGTACAGCAGAACACCAGCACTGCTGAGCTTTGCCTGGCACAGGTGGACAGCCAAGGGCTGTCTGTGAACACAAAATGCAGGTGCTGGATTCAGTTTTGCTGATGGTTTTATTGCTCCAGGGTGGGAGGATGTGGAGCTGTTAACACTTGGTTGTGAGCCCCTCACAAGGGGCACACACCAAACTTAGCTTTGTGCCAGCAAGGAGATGTTGCCAATGTCACAGGCCCTGAAAACAAGCGGTAGGTTGGGGATTTGCAGTGACTCCTTTTGGTTTTGTGTCTCTCAGTGGGCTCTGCTGACGTGGGGAACAGCACAGAGCCACCCACCAGCTCAGTCAGAATGTCACTTACTCTGCTTCTTCTTTGGAGATTTGTTTCCCCAAGTACAAAACTTCTGCAATCAGAGACACCATGGGGTCGCAGTTCAGGCTGGCAGCTGCAGTCACATGGCCATCCCTGGAATGGAAAGAGGAAGAATGTGGATCTTCTCAGTGCACACAGCTCAGCACAGCAGCATCCCCGTGGCACAGAGGCCAGGGAGCAGCTGTATTTCAGAGGGCTCAGGGCAGGGTGGCTGGTGCTGCAGGATGCACAGGGACTCGTGGCAGATTGCCTGGCACTGCTGGGAGCTGGGCACTGAGCCTGAGAGCAGTGGGGCCGAGGCAGAGATGTGTCCCAGGCTCTCTGCCCAGCTGGTGTCATCATTTGAGTTCATTCTCTTCTCCTTCCCTGCCCTGCTTTGGTTTTCTCTGGTTCAGCACCCAGCAGCTGCCCTTAGTGCACAGCCAGGAGATGTGGAGCCTCTGTGGGATCTCTGCAGGCTGTAAGAGAGAGGACTGTGCCCTGCTTCCAGGGCATGGACTGGCCATGGATTCACTCACCTGATGTAAAAGATCAGGAATTTCTGTTGCTCCAGGCTGCCCTTCACAACAGTGTCTGTGTATCCCTTCCCACAGCCTGTGAGAGAGAGCCTGCTCAGGGAGCCCTGGCACAGCATGTGCCACCCATCCCACCGAGAGCCAGGGACAGAGGGGATGGTGACTGCAGCTGGGACAGGGCTGGGGAGCAGACATGAAGGCCCTGAACAAGCAGAACTGACTTGGAGCCTCTCCTTGGTTTGGAGAGGGAAGTTCTTCCTCCGTGACCTCTAAGCCACTGGAGATCAGCAAAGAGCTCTGGGTGACCTCCGGGCCCAGGGCTCAAACCCACCATGGCAGCCAGTCCAGAGCTTGAGCTGCTTCAGGTGGACTCTGCAACCACGGTGTGTCTACAAGCCCCAGGCCCTGCTGGTGGGAAGAAGCTCCTCTGCTCCCCTCTCTCTGCCCTTCCTACCTGCATAGCGGATGCTCTTCCCAAGCATCGTGGTCCAGAAGTAAGGAACAGTGTGCAGCTCCTTCCCTCTCCTCAGCATGTTTAGAGCAGCACAGTGACCTGCCATGAGCCAACGCAGAGAATATTTTCCTTGCAGGTCCTTAAAAATTGTTCCCTGCGTCCCCTGCTGTCCCTTCTGTCCCATTCCCATCCCTCAGGGAGCTGGAAGGTGACGTGGCTGTGCCCTCACCATGGGCCTCGGCCACTTGTTGGTGGTGGATGCTGGACCTGGCCCCGTCGAGCAGCGCTACCGGGAATGTGACCACGTCCCCCGCAGCGAAGACGTTCAGGATGTTGGTTTGCATGTGCTAACGGGACAAAAGGCAATTAGTGCAGTGGTGAGAGGACAGGGATGGGGGGTGAGCTGGGATACTCAGCTGGCACTCACCAGATTCACCAGGATGGCACCTTTGTCATCTCTGGCAATGGAGGTGCCCTTCAGAAATGCTGAGTTGGGGGTTGATCCTGTGGGCAGAGGAGCAGGGATGAAATGCAGCGAAGCTCTGCAGGGACAGGGAGGAAATTTGGCCTCACAGTTCCTGTTCCTGCTTGGAGCAGAGCACTTAAAGCAGTGACCTGTGCTTGGGCTGGTGCTGAGCCAGTGCAGGGGCAATAAAAGCAGGGCCCAGGACACAGCACGCTCTGGTAACACAGCAGGGACCTGTGGAGCTCAGCCAGAGCCAAAGGCACAGCCAGAGTGTGAGCAGCTCCTTTCCTCCTGCCAAGTGTGTGCTCATGGGCTGCTGACTTTTCCAGGTGTTTGGGGCCAAGAGGAAGGGCTGGATGATAACAGAGTGGGAAAGAGGCTGCAGGGAATGGTGTCCTGGAAATGAACTGTGATGCCCTGGGCTTGCTGGATGTTCTCTGCATTCCCAAATTTGCTTCCCTCTCCCAGCTGGGGTCTCTTACCTATTCCCACCACTACCACATCTGCAGGGAGATTCTCTCCGTTGGCAAGAACAGCTTCTGTGACCTAGGAAAGAAGGAAGGATCATTAATAAAGAGTTAAAACCTCTGTCCTAATTCCCACAGCCTCCCTGCTGCTTTGCTCTTTGCTGTCTTTTTTCCTCCCCAGGTTTGGATCACCTTGTCCAACTGATGTGTGTTGCTGGGAATGTAAAAGAAAATCACGCTGTTGTCCCTGGGATAGGAACACTTACTGGTGCCCTTTGAGCCCAGAGCTGTGCTCAGTGAAAAGGAAGGGAGGGTCTAGACATAGCAGAGGAACACCTGATGCAGGCACTGGGTTATATCTCAACTTGGGCTTTTTTCCCCCTAAAATTAGCAGTTCAGGGATCACAAAGGCATGACTGACCTTTCCATCCTTTCCTTTCAGCTCACGGAGCTCTGTTTTCATGTGGAACTTCACCCCTTTATTTTGCAGCATCTGAAAAGGACTGGTTTGAGTATTCATTAGGAAATTCCAGGCTATAAAAACAGCTGTACCCAGCCAAAACCCAGGCAGGCAGCTCTGCTGCTGCTCCAGGCTGCAGGGAGGTTCCATTTGTGTCCCTGGCTGGTGCAGGCAGCCTGGAAGCCTGGCTTTTCTCTGCAGTCCTGGTGTGTGAGGTGGGTTTGGGATGAAGAATTGATGTGTGTGGGGGGAAGATCAGGACCAGCCGTGTGTGCAGAGCTCGTGGGTGAGCTGTGGGTGAGGACAGAGGCTGGGCATGCACAGTTATGACTCAGCACAGGGGTGAGGTTTCCTGGGCTGATGTGGATCCCTGGGCTTCTCAGATATCATGTGTTCTCCACGCTAGAAATTAGCCCCAGGTTTTCCTAACCTTCATGGCAACACCTCCAACCTGAGGACCCAGGGCATGCTGGAAAGGGAACGCCTCTCTTTCCACCACTGAGATGGTTCCAGCCTTGTCTGAGAGGAAGGCAGCCACCTCCATTCCTGCAAGGAAGAGGCATGCCCAAGGTAAGCCTGCTGCAAGCATCAACCTGCACCTTCTCCCCTTCCAGAAGAGCAAATCTGATGTGCTGCCAGTGCTGAACTGCTTTGCTATGCATTTCTGGGCTGAGGTATTTAGCTTCCCCCATTCTTTGTTCTCGTGCACACAGACCTGGATATTAGGGGATGCAAAAATAGCTCCTGGTTATGCACAAAATAACTCCCTTTCTGTGCCTTAGCCCCTTGCTTTCCCAATGCTTCTGGGGAATCCAGCTCCTCTGGAGGACAGTGACCTTCTCACAAGGCACATTTCCCTCTGTCCATGTGTAGCAATTGTTTATAGCTCTCAAAGTTTCTGGCTATCACAGGAAAGAATGAGTGTGTGCTGTGTAACACACACCCCCAGCAGCTCCAGGGCTCCAGGGAGGATCCCAGCTGGGTAGAAAAGGAACATCCCTTCCCCGAGGGCCTCCAGTTAATGTGCACACGAAACAGAAGGGGGTTTGAAGGCTCTCACTGAGGGTTTGACACCCACTCCAGCCTGGTACCTATGAATGAAGCTCCTACAATCACCAGATTCTTCCCAGTTGCCAGCTCCAAGATCCTGCTGGACTCTTCTGGTGTATGGAGTGTGCATATATTCTGCAGGTCTGCACCTGGGACTTTGAGGAAACCAGAGCTGAAAGAGACAGAACCCAGATGAATTTCATGATACAAATTAGACAGAAAGAATGAGAAGGGAGCACAAACCTACGGCTGTGTCATTCCATTCTGCCCTCTCATCTCATCTCCTACCTCCACCTCTACGTCCCAGTGTTGTCCTGCCTAAAATCCTGTGTGTGGCAAAGACTTTGTGCACTCACTGGCTGCCTGTTGCAATGAGCAGCTGGTGGTACTTCTGAGAGGACCCATCCATGAAGTGAACCTTCTGCTTCTGGAAATCCACCGACACCGCCTGCAGGAGAGAGGGGGCACAGATCAGACAGGTACCTCTGATCCACCCTCTGTCCTGCCTGTGCCCGTGTGCCTTCTTTCTGGGCACTCAGGTGAGATGAGGGGTGCTGGGCTCCTCTCTCCCACTTCCCACAGGTCCATCCATGGGTGCACAGATCAGTGTTATGCCCTCCCCACAGCAGGAACAGGATCACCCACTGAGGACTGAGCTCAGCTGCTCTGGTACCTCTTTCTCTGTCCAGAACTCTATGCCCTGAGCCTTGAGGAATTCAGGTTTCCTCAGGTAGACATCCTCAGCTTTCAAGTTCATTTCCTGGAAACACAACAAAAATGTGAAATGAAGCACTTCTTAGAGGCAGCAATTCTCCTGAAGTTGTAAAGGAGGTGAATTTTGCATTAGTGAATCACAGCTCCCCACACTGCCCCATCCCCATCACCTTGCGCCCACCTCAGAAAAACCACCAAACTTTAGTGGAAAGAACTCAATAAAAGAAGATAAAAACATCAGCTTATGTTGACTCTGATCGAAGACTTTCTGGGAGGAAAAAGATGTTTTCCTGGAAATAAGACCCCTTTGCCTTTTGGAAGCCTCAGCACTCCTGCTTTGCTCACTCCATTGCTCCTGGCCCTGAGTGTGGCCCCTGTCACACGTGGTGCCCAGGCACAGTCCTGCCCCTGTCTCACACGAACCTTGCTCAGTTTGGACTTGTCGTAGGGAACGTGTTTCTCACTGGTGGCCATGATGATCCTGCCAGTGAATCCCTCCTGGCGAAGAGTCTCTGCACACACCAGGGCAGCCACACCTACAAGAGATGCTCATCTCAGCCCTCTGAGAGTCGCTGTGGAGGAGGAGGAGCAGGTCAGTCCTCCCTGGAGAGGAGAGTGGCAGCTCCCAGCTTGTGTGGAGGGGGCAGAGCTCAGATCCCTTCACTGACCTCCCCCCAGCAGCAGCATCGTGTTCTTGTTGAGGAGGCACCTCCTGCTTGTGTCCTTCACCCTCAGGCTGCTTTCCAGGTCCTGCAAAAATGCAAAATGCTCAAGTCACACGCTGCCCAAGGCGCTGCCTGTGCTCAGTGACAGCAGGTAAGGTCAGTACCTTCTTTTTTGCTGTAATAAACACCTTTCCATCTTCCACTGTTACCTGAAGGAGGGAAAGGAGAGGTTTTATAAGTGCTGCATCCATGAGGTTGTGGTAGGAGCTCTCCTGGGACATCCTGGTCCAGTGTGCAATCTGCCTCTGACTCTGATCTTGGATGTCACATGATGCTGAGGAGCTCGTGAGCTTTTCTCCTCATCCTCAGAGCACTGAGGAAGAGCTGTAAATCCTCTTTTTCTTTCCAAAAGCACTTGTGCTGGCTCTGAGGAATACTAGGATCTATGGCATCACCTTTGATTGAAAGGAGCTTTAGGGCAGGGAGTTACATAATCCCAAGAATCATCCCTTGTGTTGAAGCTCTGAGCGACAGAGCTGTAGTCAGGGCAGGGGGCTTGTGAGAGAGAATGAATGTGAGAGGCACCCAGATGGAGGACAAGAATTCACCTTAAAGCAGGAGATACAGTCCAGAGCAGGGTATTCCTCAATGTCTCCAGTCCTGATGTTAAAGCAGGCCCCGTGCCAGGGGCAGCGCAGCCTCTCCCCTCTCAGGACCCCTGCAAGAGAACCCCCCCAGCTGGGCAGTGAGAACCAACCTCCCCAAGGTGGATTTTTCCCCCTGCCCCGAGCTGGGGTTACCTTTGCTCAGTGGGGCACCGTAGTGGGGACATTTGCTGCCTAGAGCACGGAATTCCTTTCTGTTCCTCACCAGCAGCACGGGGTAGCCGGCCACCATCACCTCCAGGAGCCTGGGGGAGAGGTGCAGAGGTGGGCACAGAACCATCTAAATCCCCACCATCAGCCCCAGGCACTCACTGTCCATCCCCAACGTCGTCCTCCCTGCAGACCTCTTCAGTGACGGTGTCGTCGCTGTCCATGCCGGCGGCTGCTGGGACCTGGTCACTGCCAGGCACTCAAGGGGTCCCAAATTTCTGATGAAGCAGCAAAATGACCTTCAACTGATAGAAAACCCCCTTTTTTTAACTTTGTGTCCAAACCCAACACCCACTCCTCTGCCCTTTTCTCCTCTGAATTCACCCATTTCTCGTTTTCAGCCCCGTGTCTGATTAAACTCAACTGCAGCACAGGGTGAGTGAGCAGATGAGATTAATGGCTCTTGTAAACAAATACAATTATTTATGGGGAGGTGCTGCTGCCATAGCCCGTGTCTCCCTCAAACTGGGTCTAAAGAGATGCTTCAGCCTCTCCAACATTTGTGCAGAGATGTTATTCATGGTAATTGCCATGAAAGCACTAATCCCCACCAAAAATGCCTCCTGGGCTAGGAAACAGCCAACCCCCTTGGTCCTTAGTGCTCTCCCCACCTTAGCAGTCATTGAGAGGCTGATTAGGAATCTCCCTCTCTGTTTTGGAGGGAAAAAAGCAAGAAATGGAGCAGGGGAAGGTCATCCAAGGCAGGTTTCAGTTTGCTCCTGCAAATCCCCCCTGCACCGCTTCCCAAATCCCAGGTTCTTTAGGAGAAGCATCTGTGGGTACTCACCTGGTCCTGCCAGGCGGGTTCAGGCACCTGTCTCCCAAGTCAGAGAGCCACCACTGCTTCTGTCTGCGACTTTCCCCTGCGAGGTGACACCCTGGTGTCTCACCACAGGTGCTCTGCCCGCTGCCAGCCCACGGCTGGTGATGCTCTCCCCGAGTTGCACAACGTTCCCATCCATCAGGAGATGCAGCTCCTGGAAGCGGCTGCCTGCCAGGGAGTTTTATCTGATTTCTGCAACTGGCCTGGGCCTAATTAAGGGTATTTTGCTGGGGTTTAGAGTTGCAAAAGAATTCCACGTAGGAATTGTGGCACAGGTGTGGTGTAAGGATGGGGTGCGTCATGGGCAGTGTGACCAGAAACTCAAGGGGATTCCATGATATCCCATGGTCCCTTCCCACTCCCCCTTTTCCTGGTGGAAAGCACTCCAGCTCAACACAAGGTATTTTTGCAGCACTTTGGAATGATATTGCTACTTTTTCTATATTTTAACAACATTTAAAATTTTTTGATTTGATCTTTTGGTAGGATTTTTCTCCCTTGATTTTAAGGAACGTGAAGTTTTCAGCAGCTCTGCATGTGCCTTACATCCCAGCTCTGCTCCTGGTTCAGTCACTGATGTCCAGGCACACGATCCCATCATCCCTTGGCCCGTGAAGGATGGCATGGAGCAGGGTGCTGCTTGCTGGGCTATTTTTACAACAAAGTGGGAGTTGCAAAAAACCGGGAGTAACACCTACACTGTTTGTGTCTCCTCTTGTTCTTATCTCTATTTCACAGTCAGTATGTTTCACAACTTAAAATATGCCTCAAAAATTAAGGGGAGAGAAGTTACCAACAGCATGCTTCCATCATCTCCCTTGCAGAACAGGAGACCCGCAGGGATCAGCTCCCTGCCAGCAGCACGTTCCCAGATCCAGCAGCAGGGGGGATAAAAACCCTCTGGTGGGTATGACCTGGAGAAGAAGGCACGTGCAGGACGCTGGATAAGTGCAGGCTGGATTATTTGGGAAGCAGTCCATGGGACCCTCCAAGGTGTGAGCAGCCCTTCCTTCAGAGCAGGACACCGGGACGCTGCTGTGTCCGGACAGTCCCGGCCCACGGGCTCTGCACACCCATGATGGGCACAGGAATGAGGGATTTTCTCACAACACCAACGAGCGGCTTCTGGGCTCTGCCCTCCTGGCCAGGAGCCTGAATGTGAAGCAATTTGGCTGCCAAATGTCTGTATTTAAACTCTCTGTAATTATTCCCCAGAAGCGCGTTCCCACGTGGAGGAGCAGCAGCCCTCGCGGAGCGTTCTCTGACTCAGCAGAAATCCCTGGAAAAGGTTTGTTCACGGATGGAAATCTGCAGTGAACAGGCAAAGGGGCAGGCACAGAGGTGTGCAGCTCTGGGCTGAGGCAGGTGGAGCTTGATCCTGTGCAGGGACATTTGCACTGCAGGGCTGAGCAGCAGATTCGGCTGCTGGATGCAGCTGAGCACCCAGGAAAGGCTTTTGTAAAGTGCAAAGGAAAGGGCAAAACAAAATGCCTGACAGAGGCAAAGATGATGGAATGGATATTAAAGAGGTGATAGACAAAGGATACAAAGTGGAAAAGGGCTTTGGATGTCAGAGAGAAGCTGGGGGTTGGCTGCAGGGATGTTAGTGTGTGTCAGGAATACAGAATATGCCCTCGAGGGACTGGGATGGGATTGGAGGCTGATTTTGAGGAAGATGCTCTGTAAACATCTTTTGGCCCTTTTTAGGTAAACCAGAGGTGGTTACTCAGAGGGTTTTAGACCTTTGCTTGTAGCACAAGTCAGGATTAAACATAGGAAGGAAGAGAGGAAGAGGAAGTGGTGCCCTCAACCACAAACAGAGCCCAGGTGGGCATCAGACATCTCTGAGCAGATCTGCCACCCACGTTGGTGCTGACTCACACGAGCTGCTGAGCTGACCTTGGATTTTATTAGATACCTTCACTGCTCCCCAGCGCTGCTGGCCCTCCAGAAAACTCAAGTTTAGAGGCGAAGATTTAAGGGGTGTAACTTTCCTGCCTTCGAGTTCCCACTACCATCAGCTGGAGTAGCACATTTTTTCATGCCATGGCTGTGTGGATTCATCTTTTTTCCCACCTTTTTCCCAGCTCGCCCAGCTCAGGGCCCTTCCCTGCTCTACCAGACCCACTGATTTTAACAAGCAGCACCCACGGAGTCAAACTGCTCAGTTGCAGGAAGAGGAAGAGAGGTGAAACCTGCAGCAGAGCTGAAGTGATTAATGGGGCACTGCTCCCAGAACAGCTTGGTTTGTGATATTAATAACGAGAGAATTCAGGAGGGAACCTAACCTGTTCCAAGCTGCGGAGCCGGCAGCAGCAGGAGATGCAGTGGGGAAGCTCCTGTGCTGGTATTTGTAAAATAGGAGGAATTGAGTGGGCTCAGAGGGTGTGATGCTGAACTGGCTGTGGGGGTTGGGATGTGCTTCCACCTTGGAGGACTCATTCTTAACCTGTCTGAAATGAAAAAAACCCCACGTAGTCATAAATGCATCATAATGTAATTCTAAGGCACATGCATATTCATCAAAAATTACTTAAGCTTGAGACTGGTGAATTCAACAGGGAAAAAATGTTTATCCCACAAGGGAAGAAGACAAGGAAAAGGAAATATTTAGTGGGAATGAATTTGCTTACAGGGTAAGAATAATTGTATGTGGTGTTTCACATTTTCTTCCTAAACATTCATGTCTGGTGATGGTGAGACATGGGATACAGGCCTGGCAGACACCTGGCACCACTTCACAGTGAACACTGGGAAAGGAAAGAAGGAACCTGAAACCTTACTAATAACAGCATATAAACAGTTCAGAAAGTCAAAACATTTGGGGCATGGCAGCTGCTGAAAGCAGAGGAGACCTGCCCACGCTGCTGTGCTTGAAGGGCATTTGCCAGTCCATGGAATTTTGTTTATCCCATGGCATACCTGTGCAGCTGGAGTAAGGAGAGAGCACATCCTTCGTGCCACTGGTTCGTGACAGCTGGTCCAGCACAAGCCCTTGAGAAACAGCTGAGCCTGCAGCATCCTTAGGGACACTCTGCTGTCAACACAGGTTTCTCCAACAAGTCCCTTGTGCCAAGTCCTGAGGAAAAAATAATCCTTCCAGTCCTGGGAAAAAGGAAGAAGGCCAAAGGAAGAGCATCCAGATCAACCTGCCCTGGGGTCATTTATCATGTGGGCAAAGCAGGCTCTGTCTGGGTGGTTTGGGAGCATTCCCACATGCCAGGCTGCAGAAGGCAGCTGCTGTGCCCAGTCTGCAACTGGTATCTGGCACCAGAACATGCTGGTCCCGTGCAGCTCCCAGGAGACATTGTATTCCAGGAATGATCTCAGGAAGGATGAGCAGCCTGGGCAGCAGAACACCTGCAGTGCTGGTCAAAACACTGTGGGGTGGAAGGAAAGCCCTTCCCTCCCACAGGAGTGAGAGCTTGCAGACCTGGCCAGGGTAAATGGGCAGGCTGTGGTACAAGCACAGGTGATTCCCTCTGCCAGATGAGTTCAAGTCCTGAGGTCAGTGGTAAAGTGCTGACATTTGGCATTTTGACATTTCTTGCCTTGAATTTTGGAGCTGCTCACCACACTCACAGAGACTGAAATCCCTTTCTCCCGTGTCCACAGCAAGTTCTACCTGGAGAATATCCAGCTTCCACATCAGGAAAGTGTTCCTGGCTGGAAGGGGTGGATGCTCAATTTTGAATTGATTTCAGCTCTCTCCACAGCTGCCTCTGCAATGCATGGGCATGCTTTGCCATGCAGAACCTGCATTTTGTACAGTAGATCCTTTCATAAGTGTGGAGTTCCAGACTTCCTGAATAGAGATGTGGATATATAAAGCATTCCTACATCATCTGGCTTCTTATGGCCTAAGCAGACAGAGTGGTGACACAGTTTAGAGAGGGATGGAGACAACAGCTAATTAAAGTTTGGAAGCCAAACAGCTTGATTTGTTTTGAGCTCTTGGACTCCTCAGATTACTTCAGGTTGAGCCAGGTCTGGCATTAGGTGAGCAGATGGGTTTTATGACTCCCTGGATGCAGAGAGGCAGATTAAGGGAGGGAAGCTTTGCAAAATCAGGAGCAGAACTTGTGCCTGGCTGCCACATCTGCTGGCTCCAGCGAGTCCTCTGTGGCATTTGGGAGCAGAGTGGGCTCCTCCTTAAGTAAGGGGTGGTGCAAGTGCAAAAGCACACCCAAACCCCCACCCGGGAGTAGTTGGGGAGCATCTGGGGGGTGGGGGCAGAGTTCATCTGGCAGAATTCCCGTTGTGGATTATCACTAAACTGCCAGCTTTTTATTGTGGAAAATGGGTTGTATCTCTCAGATGTACCGCAGAGCAACTCCAGCCTGGGAAAGGGAGACAAAAACGATTGTCTAGCTATTGAATAAAATTCTGTACCCTCGATTTATACCCCGACTGCTGCTGGAAAGCCCCCGCTATGGGATTAGCTGTGGTGCCCGTGGCATTATGGGATGGATGTGGGCACGTCCTTGCTGGTATCTGCAAGGAGTCCCTGCCCTGCTGGGAGCAGGCACCGGCAGCCACCCGGCACCAGGCTGGGCTCCCTCCCCGCAGAAAATGAGGTCGTTTGGGGACAGTCGGAAAAGTTCTGGAAATCTGGGTGAAAAAGGCAGTATCTCCAAATAAGGTGGGAATGAGGAATCCCATCGGATCGGGCTCCCAGTTCTCCAGCGGGCGTGCAGGGACCTCTTGTGGCAGCTGCGCCCGGGAGCTCCCGTCCCTGCTCTTCCGTTCGGGTTCTTTTGGGACAAGCCTGGCCCCCGAGCCTGTGGCGTGTGGTTGAATATTTGGCCTGATCTGGTGTCAGGGGACTTGTTTGTAACTGGGCTTGGAAGTCTCCAGTTCCAAAACCGCCTCCGGTTTATGCCGTTGCTGCAGAGGAAGGAAGGCAAGGAGAAAAGGCTGGAATCGGGGCTGTAAGAAACTAGGGCTCAATGGGAAGTCCTGGTAAAATTAAATAAAATCGGGGCTAAAATGACCCAAAAAGTAGTTAATATGTAACTGTTGGTAGTGCTCTAGCAATGGGATCAAAGTCCTTGAACCAGAGGCTCAGTTAATCACGGCTTAAATTCCTCCCATGCAGAAGTGGTAGGTAAAAGCTCTCCAGCCTCCAGAAACATTTTAACTCTTCCTGTCCCTGAGCCCGGCTGAATGTTCGTCTTTAGGATAAACACACCACAAATGGAGGAGCCCCGGGGAAACGGGGCTGGACCTGCAGGCATTCCACAGTCCGGGATTTTCCCTGCAGGCAGCTGAAGGGCAGAGCTGTCACCAGGGAAAGGGGCAGTCAAGATTTTTTGAGGCTAAAACGCCACAGATGACTTCTCATTCGGAAACCGGCTCTGTGCAATTTTATACTCAATTAATTGTTAAATGATTTTTCTCCTCAGTGCCCTGAGCAGCCCAGCATGTCTCCAAGGCATGTCTCTCTTTCCTCAGCACATCTTATGCTGAACAAAAATGTCTTTGCATTTGGTCTTTTCAGCAACAGATTAGCCTGTGTGATCCTTCCATTCCTAATACAAGAGATTATTTAAAATCCCCTGAGCACTCAGGGCTGCCTGTTACTTCAGGCAGTGTCTCCCTGCCACGTAACTGTTATGAAAGTACAGTGTCTTGCCTGGCTTTTAAGCAAATTTGTGCAGCATGAACAGATGCTTTTCTACCAGTTGGGACTACCACAGAAACACAGAATCGTTTAGGTTGGAAAAGAACCTCACCCATCTCCCGATTTGATTTAATCACTCAGCGTCCCTTCCATCAGTGTGTATTCGATGTTTTTGTGTCCATTACCCCAAAGCCAGGACAGCAACTAAGAGCTCAGGCTCCACATGCTTCTGTTTCAGCGAAGAGGAAGTAGAAGATTTCATCCGAAATTAATACCTCAAAGGAGAGGTGGAGTTTGACATTAATCGGTGTGTACACGGTGACTCAGCCCCGCGGCACAGGGGGAAGCGAGGGCCGTGCAGCAGCTTCTGCTGGAGACATCAAAAAGCAACAAGGGAGCGATCAAATTACGGGAAGCTGGAAAAGCAGCGTAGTTCGGGAGTAGAACTGAAATTGTGGCTACGGGATTGTGAATTTCCCCAACCTCCAGACAGCAGAGCTGGGGTATTCCAGACATCGGGGAGCTCCTCTCGGGACCAGACATGGGACGGGGGGATGAGGGATAACAGTGCTGTGGGCAGAGCATTTTTAGGCAAGGCAATCGGGTCTTTTTCCGTGCTTGATGTGCGATCAGCCCCGGTGGTGTGGTGTGGTCTGGGGGAGTCCTGACCCGGGGTGAGCGGCGGCTGGGAGAGCTCCTGCCCAAGGAAACCATGACGGGCATCATCTGCCGGGGATGCTTTGGGGTGAAGGACCACCGGCCGCAGCACCTCATGGGAGGGGCGTTCGGCCACCCGGTGCCACCAAGGTGGAGGAGAAACCTCCGGGGAACGAGGGAAGTGCCCCCAGTATCCGCACAGCGACACAGGGACAGGGACACGCGTTCCCCGCTCCGTGTCACGCCCTCAGCCGGCTCCGGGCTGGCGCCGCTTCTGCCGTGCGATGCCGGGGAAGGCGGATACATCCTCGGGGGCTCAATTCCCGTTCTCGCGCTCCCCGTGTCCCACGCCCCGACGGGAAGCGCTGCCGCTGCGTGTCCGCAGCCCTGCGCGGGGGCATGCGGGAACTGCCAGCGCTAGCAGCGGGGCGGCCCCTGGCCCTCCCCCTCGGGGTCATGCTCGCTGTGCTCCCGCCCGGGCGATGCGCATCGCGGCCGGGGCAGAACGGTGCCGGCGGGGCGGTGCCGGTGCCCGGGGCGGGCCCTGGGGCTCGGCCAGGCGGAACCCGTCGGGCAGCGAGGTCGGTCCCATGGGAGCCCGGCGGGCCGGTGGATGCCCATGGCTTTCAGCCCGGGACTGCTGGTGGTGGCCGGTTCCTTCGCCGCTTTCCGCCTGCTGAACCGGGGGCTGGAGCGGTTGGTGCCGCCTCCGCCCTCGGCCCGGCGCAACCGCTGGAAGTGGCGCAACATCTGGACATCGCTGGCGCACAGCGTGCTCAGCGGCAGCGGGGCGCTGGCCGGGTGAGCGGCACCGCGGGCCCCGCAGGGACACCGGGCTGCCGGGGGGACCGGGACACTGGGAGGGAATGGGGACGCCGAGGGACCCCGACGGGAACCTGCCACCAAAGGGGCACTAAAGGAAATGGGAGTGTTGGGGACCCCGGGGAGTGCGAGGAGCTGCAGACTGGGGGGCACTGAGAGAGGGAGGAAGGTCCGAGGGACAGGGAGGCACCAGGGGATGGGGAGACTCCGGGAAAACAGGAGGAGAGGGGTGGCTGTGGGTGGAGCAGGGCAACAGGAGGTCTCCGGGGAGGGTCGGCAGCACCAGGTGGGTGCTGAGGACGCCGGGAGGGAAATGGGGAACCGGAGGCACTGCCCGACACTCACAACCTCTCTCCCTGCAGGTTCTACCTCCACCCCGAGCTGTCCAACGACCTGGTGGGCGCACACCCGCCCGGGGCGCACAGCCTGGTCGCCGTGTCTGTAGGTGAGGTGTGGCGATGGACTGTCCCTTGTTCTGTCCTCCAGGGGGTCTTCTCGGGCTGGTCGGTGCCTGACACCAGCCCCTCGAGCCATGTCGCGATGTCTCAGGCACCTCAAACAATCGCCCTATTCTTGGCAAAGGACAGTGGCTCCTTTCTGTCCCACGGCACCCGCAGCCAGGAGGTACTGGGCACCGGGCTGCCCTCCGCCATCCTCGGCGGGAGCCGGGGCTTGGGGCATCCCAAAAGTGCCCACATGGGGTTGGCAGAGTTAGTTGGTGCTGCTTCCTGGGAGCACATCCTACAGAGTGGTTGCAAGAGGGACCCAAACCACACCAAATTTCCTTCTTTTGCTTTTGTGTGACTCCCCACCCACACAGATGTAACTATCACTTCCCTGAGGGCTGCCCAACCCAGTCAGGTGCAGAGTCCACTGGGGCAGGGGGGATTCATTGGCACAGCCCTTCCTGACCCCCTTTTTGTTCATGGACTCCCCAATCCCAGGCTATTTCCTTGAAGACTTTGTGGACATGTTGTGCAATCAGAAACTTCATCAGTCCTGGGAGCTGCTCTTTCATCACTCTGTGGTGAGTGCACTGGCACAGGTACCACCAGGGAGGCTGGGGATGGGGGGCACGAGTGGGGCTCCTGCTGTTGTTTGTGTTGGTGTTTGCTGCCTGCTACAAAGTCTGATTTTATTTCCTGGGGAGAGGAGCCCAGACAGCAGGGCCTGGAGCTCCTCTTGGAGCAGGACTCTGTACTCCTAGAGGGTCTTGGAGAAAGGCACCCAAAAATGGGGTAGGAAAAAAACATGTACACAGAGTATGGGGGCAGAGGGCTGGGCTGATCCACAACGGTGTCACTGACAGCAGTGACCCAGGTGTCCCCTCTGACACAGGTGAGCAGCTCACCTCCTGTGGCGCTTGCCCTCTTGAGCACCTGCCTGCAAGGGCTGCACACCCCCTCCATCCACCTCCCGCTCCCCAGAGCTTTCCTCCCACCTGGGGCTGGTGTGGCTGGAGCAGTTGTGATGCAGGGACCCCCACTCCTCTGCCTTCTGCCTGCCTTGCTGTGCCCTGTGTGGGTTTCTCTCTGGTCACCTGCAGTGTCCAGGTGCCAGAGTGTTTTTCCCCACCAAAACAATTCTGTGATGCTGAGAGTGTGGATGCTGCAGGGCAGGGGGTGGCACAGCCTGGAGCTGAGCAGCGGAGGTGATGCAGGGTTCAGGGGAGGCTCAGGGGTGTGCAGGGCCTGGGGAGGGGGACTGGGACAGTGCTGGCACTCACCTAGGATGAGATGGGGTAGTCAGACCTGCTCTGTCAGTGAGCCCTGGGGCTCTGCTGGCTGCTGCTGGTGACCCAAAAGTTCATCTCCACAATAGAGCTAATTCAAGTCAAGACAGTGATTTAACGAGCAGGGAGCAGATAATCTCATTACAGAGCCCATACAGAGAACAGCATTAATGGCATAAACCAAAGAAAGGACTGAGTGTGCTGAAGCGTGGGCAGGCAGAGGCTGTCCCCCTGCCTGGCAGAGAGGGTGCAGGGCAGGAATCCTGTCCCAAACAGCCCCACCCAGCAGCCCCAGGGTGCTTCAGGGGGCTCTCTGGTACACCAAAGCCACCTAATCCCTGCAGGGTGCCTGTTCTGGGGACAATCCCTGAGCCAGCAGCAGCTGTAGCCCTGGGCTACAGTCTCCCTGTCCATTCACCGTGTGTGGGAAAACCTGCCAGGTCACAACCAGCTGCATTCCCCAGGCCACAACAGCAGGGTTAGGTCAGCCTGCTTTGTCTCCTCAGCCAGCCTGGGCCTTAGAGAGCTGTTTCCTTCTCTTCCCTCTGGAACAAAACAACCCACTCATGTTGCATGCAATGGTGAGGAGGTGCCAGAGGCTGCAATGCTGCAGGGATGACACTGGTTTGGCAGTGGTTTGGCACTGCTGTGATAATCCTTTCCACCTCTGCTCCATGCTGTGCCCAAGTGTGGAGGGTTCCAGCTTGCAGCAGCTGAGAGCAACCAGCCCCTGGGCTCAGCCTCTCTTCTCCCTCCTTCCCAGGTGATCATCTGCTTTGGTATTGCCGTGCTGGTCCACCAGTACATCGGCTTTGCCCTCGTGGCTTTACTGGTGGAGATCAACTCCATCTTCCTCCACCTGCGGCAGATCCTGCTCATGGCCAACCTGGTGCACACCACCTGCTACCGGCTCAACAGCCTCATCAACCTGGGCACCTACGTGGTGTTCCGCATCGCCACGCTGGCCTGGATGACCCGCTGGCTCTTCCTCAATCGCCAGAACGTGCCGCCGGCCACCTACGCCGTGGGCACGGTGGGCATGGCAATCATGACGCCCATGAACATCATCCTCTTCTACCGCCTGCTGCGGAGTGACTTCTTCAAATCCAGACGGGACGCGCAGCGGGAGAAGGAGGAGTAGCCCCTTCCCCTGCGAGGGGGGCAGTTCCAAGCCCATGGAGCAAGCGGAGGGTGGACGTGACTGTTTCTGTACCTTGCACGGAGGGGCTGCACTAACAGAGCATCCAGGCTTTTCTTGTGGCTCAAGATCCTGGGCCCTGCACAGCAGAGGAGGTGCTCATGGACCAGGCACTGTGGCTCTTGCTCCCCAAACGCTTTTGGATGATGTGGTGAGACAATTGGGAGCTGCTCAGAGAAGCCTCGACAGCTCTCACAGCTCCCTGAGGCACCACTGAGATGAGAAGGGGGCAGAGCAGCATTGTATCCCCACTGCTCTTCCAGACATCCCAACACCACGGGGTGTTTCCGACCCCTTTGGTAGTGCCACCCCCAGCGTCCCATCAGCCACGGGACACTGAGTTCTCTGTGGCATCTCCTATGGGAACACCACCAGCAAGACAGGCTCCAAGGCTTTGCCTTCGAGATGATGGTCAGTAAAAACCAAACCCTGCACTCATGAGCCCTCCCCGAGGAGATTGTCCCAGGCTGAGACCTGGCTGGGTGGCAGCTGCCCACTGTGGGGTGCAGGACAGGGGCAGCCCCAACTTCTCCTGACAACTGGAGCTTTTTCCGTGTTGTTTTGTCCCCAGATAATTTAAGTGCCCATAAATGACCGTGGGAGAGCGTGATCAGCTGGTGGGAGGATGCTATGTGATGGTCACTTCCCACAGATGTGGGGTTTTCAGGCACCTTTTAGGATTCAGGCATCTGTTAGGAATGCCAAGTTGTGCTGCAGAGCCCAGTGTAACGCTCTCACCTGGCAGCAAAGGCTCTTACTAACACGAGCTTTTAATAAATGGCTGCAAATGAAGTGGCTTGAGGGGAAAGGACTGAGAGGGGACAAAAGGACTCAGCATCCCAGCCCACTCTGGGGGTGCCACTGCTTAGCACAGTCCTTACCCTGTATCCCCCTGCCATGGAGTGAAAATACACTGTACACTGGCACACTCTACCTCTCTTGTTGGGTTTTTTTTTCCCACCGCTCTCCTTTCTGTGGAGGAAGATGAAGGTTTTTAAATGTATTTCTACTCCACATTTCCTTTTCCTCACTGATTCTCACACACTGGACTGTTCCCCAGCAGCCCAGCATTGTGTTTGTAATAGGATCATCCCACTTGGAGTTACGTGAACCAGTCTGGAGAAATCCACTGGGTCAGTCACGTTTCCTTTGTGTGGCAAATAAGCTTTAACACAAAATCTCTCACTTGGTTTGAAGAGCTTGGGGACAGGCTGGAGCAAGGCACTGCTCGGAGAGGGTGGCACGTGTTTTGAGGAAGGAGACACATTCCTGCAGGGCAGGGAAAGACGAGTGATCCATGGGCAGTGTGAGGCTGGAGACAGTGCGTGGCCAAAGCCGCTTACATTTCTATTTGTGGAGAGCAGGGAAGCTTCCAGGTGCTGGGCACAGCTACTCCAGGTTTGGGTATGTCACCTCAAGCAGTGTTGAGATGCCTGTGTGCCCCTCACAGCTCCCAGCTGGAGCAGAACTGTCACCCAAGGCTTTCTCTTTGGTTTGACCTGTGTATTCCAAATTCTCCAGGAGCTGCTCCACTGATCCTTGCCCTTAGCACAGCCTCTGCATCTGCTAAAAACGCTGCCTCTGCTCTCCAGCCTCTGCCCACGCCCGGGATGTTTCTCAAGGCCCGGATTGTGTTCCCACATTCCTGCTTTCACATGGATGTCCTGTACCCCAGGCACGTGGGGCTGGGGGCCAGAGGAGCCTGGTTTGGGCGCCTCTTAATCCACTGTGATTTTCCCACAGGGCTAAAGTGGGATAAGCAGTGGCTTTGCAGGTCACCGAGGTCAGACTTGGGGATGCCCTGTGCTTGTCCATCACGATGGAAAGTGCCACAGCCTTGCCTGGAAAGGTTTTGGGAAGGATTCACCTCTTTATTCCCACCATATGGGGGACCATGGGGCTAGAAGGAGCATCTCCATCAGGGAATTAATTGCTGGGGAGCAACGACCCAGCCTGCCACCCCATCACCCTTGCTCCAGCCCCATCCAGTATCCCTCCACAACAAACCCCTCTCCCCACGGGAGCCCCTGCCCTGGCAAAATCCTAAGGCAAGAGCCTGCCCGCCTGCTGAGTGGCCCTGACAACACATTGAACCCACCTACAGTGAGCTGGACCTCACAGCTGCTGGGCAAGCACTGATGGTTGGGGGCCACCCGTGCTCCTGGAGAAGGAAAGGGGCAACGAGGTGGGCGGCTACTTGCTGGGGGATTAGGGGCCATAGTGTGGCCATGGGGACAATGGTGGGGGTGAGGCATCCCCGGGGCGCAGCATCCCCCTGCCTGCCTGGGGCATGGGGGCTGGCTGAGATGGGCTGAGCCCCACTGAAGGGATGTCCAGGCCCCGTGGGGGATGTCCCCGCGCTGCTCCACAGGGGACATCACCGGGATGTGTCCGGGATGCGCCCACGATGTCTCCCTGAGGGCGCCCCCCGCCCCTACCACCCTTCGGGGGGGGGGGGGGGGCGCGGAGGGGGCCCNGACGTGGCCCAGGGCACCCCCTACAGCAGCGAGGAGTGAGCTGCGCCAGGCGCTGTCCAATCAGAGGCGGCGCCGCGCTGTCACCGCCGCCCCTCTTCGCCAATCGGAAGCAGCGAAGGGGGGGACCGGGGAAAGCGGGACGCAGCACCGGAAGTGTGCGCCAGACACAACTTCCTCCTCTCTTCCGCCCTCAGTCCCGCCCCCGCCCCCGCACTCTGAGAGGATAGACCTGCTGTCTGTCAGGCTTCCTAAAAGCTGATTAGACAGCCCGTGCTGCGAGTCCCGCCTACATCCGGGTCTCGCAGGCGCGGTAGCGGCGGCGCGGTGCCGCCATTGTGGTGGGGGATCGCGGGGGTCGTGGCTGCCGGTGAGGGCCAACGAGAAGCGGCGGGGCCGGGGGGGGCCCGGGGCGGGCGGGAGTGAAGGGGGAGCGACCAGGGAGCGACTGGCGGCGGCCTCGTCGTGGTCCCGTGCCTCGCCCTGAACCCCTCTCCACCCTCTCCACAGTTGCGTCGCCATGGCCGCCGTGTTCCCGTACCGCGGCGGCTGCGCCCCGGTGCCCAACCCGATGGCGCCGCTGCCTGATTACATGTCCGAGGAGAAGCTGCAGGAGAAAGGTGGGTACGGCCCCGGCACCCCAGATCCTCCGCGGGGGACAAGGCCTGACCCGCCGCCTCTGTGTCCCCGCAGCCCGCAAGTGGCAGCAGCTGCAGGCCAAGCGCTATGCGGAGAAGAGGAAATTCGGCTTCGTGGACGCGCAGAAGGAGGACATGCCCCCCGAGCATGTCCGCAAAATCATCCGCGACCACGGCGACATGACCAATAGGAAGTTCCGGCACGACAAGCGCGTCTACCTGGGGTAAGGATCCCCGGTGTGGGACAGAGCGGGAGCTCAGGGGATCCGCCGCTGCTGCCTTGGTAATTGTTGAGGGGAGAGGTCCTTCTGCAAAGAGCTCTTCGTGTCCATTGTAGCTGGGTGAGGATGCCCTGAGGTATCCCAGAGGAGGATCAGTGAAAGGAGTTGTTGCTTTGAATTTATGAGAAGAAACATTAGCCTGGATCATTGAAGGGAAAGGCCCTTCTGCAGAGAGCTCTCAGTGTCAGTTGTAGCTCAATCTGTTGCTGTGAGGTATCAGTGCAAAAGAGCATCAGCAAAGAGAATTGTTGCTTTGAATTTATGAGAAAAAACATTACCCTGCATAACACAGTACCCTGCATAACTTCTTCTTAGAAGAAGTTGGGGAGAGTATGAAATGTTTTCTGCAAGATTGAAAAGCATCCTGAGTGCTTCTCTGCTGTTGGGATGTAGAGAGCTGTCAAGTGCACCTTGTGGTCTGCTGCAGTAACTTAGTATCACCCATAAAAACACCAGAAACTCACTTAAAAACTTCAGGTTTTGTTTACAACATTCTTGAAAGCCAAATCACTAGAAAACCTTTTGATAGTACAAAGGTAGAGTGGGAAATCCATGGATTTGCTTTTTGAACGGATCAGATGAGCAGCTCACAGGAGGGAAAACTGGGAGGTTGTTTGGCTTGTGGCAAGTGGTTGGCTGTCCTTGAGATCCACTCCAGCGTGGTTTCCTTTGGTTTGTGGTTGCAGTGCTCTGAAGTACATGCCCCATGCTGTGCTGAAGCTCCTGGAGAACATGCCCATGCCCTGGGAGCAGATCCGAGACGTTCCCGTCCTGTACCACATCACCGGCGCCATCTCCTTTGTCAACGAGATCCCCTGGGTCATCGAGCCTGTCTACATTGCCCAGTGGGGGTAGGTGCCTTCTGCTTCATCCAGGTGGGGCAAACCTTTTTGCATCCACCATAAAATCCCTCTGGTTTTAACCTTCCCCTGATTTCCTGCAGCTCCATGTGGATTATGATGAGGCGGGAGAAGAGGGACAGGCGTCACTTCAAGAGGATGAGATTCCCCCCGTTTGATGATGAAGAACCCCCTCTGGATTATGCTGATAACATCCTGGATGTGGAGCCCCTGGAAGCCATTCAGCTGGAGCTGGATCCAGAGGAGGATGCCCCAGTGCTGGACTGGTTCTATGACCACCAGCCTCTGAAGGACAACAGGAAGTGCGTGGCTGTGGTAGCACGGTGCACTGGGAGAGGGAAAAAACCAACAGTGCATGAATGACCTGTGCAGAGCAATGTTTAACCTTTGTGTGATGCCGGTGGGGAGAGAAAAACATTCCCTCAAGGGTGGGAGGGAAAACCTGAGTGTTGGAAAGCTGCAGCTTTTGCTTGCAGGTTGCTCAGAGAAGCTGTGGCTGCCCCATCCCTGCAAGTGATCAAAGCCAGGTTGGATGGGGCTCTGAGCAACCTGGGATAGTGGAAGGTGGAAGGCTTGGAACAAGATGAACTTTAGGGTTCCTTCCAAGCCAAACCATTCTGGGATTCTATGATTCAGCATCCAGCAAGGCCACTCTATCCAGGAGGCTTGTTACCCACTTACCTGCTAAAACTAATGTTTCTGACTGGTCTGATGTTACAGACTATGCTGTAAAGCTGACAGCCTGCATTGTCTAGCTGGAATTTGAAACTGGTATTTGAAAGGTATTTGCTAAAGAACATTTGCTGATGTTCTGTGTCAGTTTGGGCACAGAGGAGGAGAGGAACTGGAGCAGCCAGCATTTTCTGGGCAGAAGTCTAGAGTGGTATTTAACAGTGCTGCAGCCTTTTTGTCAGGCTAGAGACACCCATGTGTTGCCTGTCCTTGATGAATGATGGGTGGCAAAGGGTGTTTGTTTATCCTGGTGCTTTGGTTGTGCTGTGGCTGTGTCTGCAGTGTCCATGCTCTGCTCTCCCAGGTATGTCAACGGCTCCACGTACCAGCGCTGGCAGTTCACCCTCCCCATGATGTCCACCCTGTACCGCCTGGCCAACCAGCTGCTCACTGACCTGGTGGATGACAACTACTTCTACCTGTTTGACCTGAAAGCGTTCTTCACCTCCAAGGCACTGAACATGGCCATTCCTGGAGGTCCCAAGTTTGAGCCCCTCGTCAGAGACATCAATCTTCAGTGAGTGTTGGGTTTAGGAGAGAGATAAGTGGTTATCTAGGAAAGAGCTGATAGGATGTTTACAGTCACAAATGTTTGTCTCTCTCACCCTGAATGCCTGCATAACAATTTCTTGTCTCATTTTAAGGGATGAAGACTGGAACGAATTTAATGACATCAACAAAATCATCATCAGGCAGCCCATCAGGACAGAGTACAAAATTGCTTTCCCGTACCTGTACAACAACCTGCCACACCATGTCCACCTCACCTGGTAAGAGCAGCAGCCTCCAGAGCCAGGAGAGGAGGGAAAGGCTGTCAGAGGCTCTAATGCATATCTTTTGTTGCAGGTATCATACTCCAAATGTTGTTTTCATTAAAACAGAAGATCCTGACCTCCCAGCTTTTTACTTTGATCCTCTGATCAACCCCATTTCACACAGACATTCTGTCAAGGTGAGTCACTGGGTTAACTGTGATAAACTCTATGTCTGGAAGTAGGGGGCTTTAGTATCTTGCTTCTGATAGCAACACACAAACATAGATACTTAAGGGAAGGCACCAGCCCTTTGACAAAAAAAGCCACAGTTGTCATTTACTGTTCTACTTCTGGGGTTGCACAAAGTTGTCTCCTTTGGTTTCTGTAGGATAAAGCCTAATGTCTAATTAGTAGTAAAATCTTCTGACAGATAATTTATCTTTCTGGTTGCCCTTGGTGTATTCATGGAGCTAACATCTCCCTGAAGTTACCTCCGTAACACCTAACTCAGAGTCTGGTAGTCACAGTTTGCCTTGTTGAGTGCCTTTTGCTTCTCTCATGCTCAGTACAGCCACACTTCTTCCATGGGAGCAAAGAGGTGGTTTTTTAACTTGCTTAACTCAGAAACTGAGCTGAAGCAACCAGGAAACACCTTGTGTGGTGCTTCTGTACTTCAGAGCCAGGAACCACTGCCTGATGATGATGAGGAGTTTGAGTTGCCAGAGTTTGTGGAGCCCTTCCTGAAGGATACCCCTCTCTACACTGATAACACAGCCAATGGCATTGCCTTGCTGTGGGCCCCACGACCCTTCAACTTGAGGTCTGGCAGGACCCGGAGAGCTCTTGACATCCCACTGGTCAAAAACTGGTGAGTTCTGTCCTGGGGGAAGGGCTGATGTAGTGATCATGACATTATTACCTTGTTATAATGAAAATGAAATAAAGACATCATGGTGACTGGTTTGTAGAGATTTTAGGAGAGTTTCTGGAGACTTTCCTCTAAGGAATGTGAGTTAGCTGAAGCTTTGGATGTGATCTATCCATAGGTACCGTGAGCACTGCCCAGCAGGACAGCCAGTCAAGGTGAGAGTCTCCTACCAGAAGCTCCTGAAATACTATGTCCTGAATGCACTCAAACACAGACCTCCCAAGGCCCAGAAGAAGAGGTGAGTGGGCTCTGTTCAGTGGGGAACTGCTGATCTCTGTAGGGGATTGAGCTGATTGTGGTCTCTGCTCTCTCCAGGTACCTGTTCCGCTCCTTCAAGGCTACCAAGTTTTTCCAGTCCACCAAGCTGGACTGGGTGGAAGTTGGCCTGCAAGTGTGTCGCCAGGGCTACAACATGCTGAACTTGCTGATCCACAGAAAGAACCTGAATTACCTTCACTTGGATTACAACTTCAACCTGAAGCCTGTGAAGACCCTCACCACAAAGGTATCAGTCCACGTGCTGTTGTCCACGAGAGCAGAGTTTACGTGAAGGTCGTTGTGTAGCTAGTGAGGAAAGAGAGGCCACAGTGCCTCAGCTGCTCAGTTGTTAACCAAACTGGAGTTATTTCACTTCTCTGTGACATTGTTACATAAATTCTGAATATTTTGTCTTTTCCAGGAAAGAAAAAAATCCCGTTTTGGGAATGCTTTCCATCTGTGCCGAGAGGTCCTGCGGCTGACTAAGCTGGTGGTGGACAGCCACGTCCAGTACAGACTGGGAAATGTGGATGCATTTCAGGTAGGCTTTTTGGGTTTTTTTGTTTCTGAATGTGGTGAGAGGAAGTTGAGAGGAGAATTGGAGTATTTTATATGGGAAATAGCTTCTGTGGGATGCACAAAGTGGCTGAATGTTGCAATGTTATGGAGAAGAGGGGAAGCAATGAAAATACGCAGCGTTGTTTGAAATTCTGCTTTTATATTAGTTTATAACAATTGATCATTATCTGAGCCAGCATTAGGAGCTTTGTATGGCCTGATACACTCTGTCCAATAAACCTGGCTGCTGGAGGTGATGTCTGAGCTGTTGATTGTTATCCCTGACTGTGTTCCATGTCTCAGCTGGCAGATGGCCTGCAGTACATCTTTGCCCATGTGGGTCAGCTCACAGGGATGTACCGGTACAAATACAAACTGATGAGACAAATTCGAATGTGCAAGGACCTGAAACATCTCATCTACTACAGGTTTAACACAGTAAGTTCCACCTTTCCACATGATACTGACCCCGTGTGAACTGAGGAACAAGGGAGGGAGTCTGGAATGTCAATAAATAACCTGCTCTTACCATGTCTCTGTTCTTCCAGGGGCCTGTGGGCAAAGGTCCTGGCTGTGGTTTTTGGGCTCCAGGCTGGAGAGTGTGGCTGTTCTTCATGAGGGGCATCACCCCACTGCTGGAACGCTGGCTGGGGAATCTGCTGGCCAGGCAGTTTGAAGGTCAGCACCCTGTAAATCCTGCACGTGGGAGGAGTGTGTGGTAAAGATTAATATTGTTTGCTTGCCAGCCAGTCTTCTGTTCATACTGGTGGTCTTTATCCATGCTCCATTGACCAGTTTAGAGCTTTTTCAAGATCTGTGCCCCCAGAACAGACTCTAAACGGAAGTGGGATTTCCTGCTCCATAGCCACTTAATCATCTACTCCAGACTCCTGGCAGTGTAATTTCTCCAGACATCCTGCACCTCTGTGCCCTCCTGAATCAGGAAGGAGAATCACTGCCTGGTGGTGTCAGAATTCCTGAAGGACTTTGTTTTTTCCAGGCCGCCACTCGAAGGGTGTTGCAAAGACTGTCACAAAGCAGCGCGTGGAGTCCCACTTTGACCTGGAGCTCAGGGCAGCTGTGATGCATGACATCCTGGACATGATGCCAGAAGGGATCAAGCAGAACAAAGCCAGAACCATCCTGCAGCACCTGAGCGAGGCTTGGCGGTGCTGGAAGGCCAATATTCCCTGGAAGGTAAATCTCTCACTTGGCCTTTGGCTTCAGTTCTAACATCACCCAAGTGGAGCTGCTCCTGGAAGGCTCCCACTCCTTCTTCCCTCAAGTTCCTGTCCTTTCCCAGGTGCCAGGGCTGCCAACTCCTATTGAGAACATGATCCTGAGGTACGTGAAGGCCAAAGCTGACTGGTGGACAAACACAGCTCACTACAACCGGGAGCGGATCCGCCGGGGAGCCACTGTCGACAAAACCGTCTGTAAGAAGAACCTGGGCAGGCTGACCAGGCTCTACCTGAAAGCTGAGCAGGAACGGCAGCATAACTACCTGAAGGTACTGCTGTCCTCACTGAAATTGCCCAAATTAATGCTGTTTTCATAGGGAAGCTTTCACTGATTAATTCTGGTGGTGTGGTTCTGCAGGATGGGCCTTACATCACTGCAGAAGAGGCTGTTGCTGTGTACACAACCACAGTGCACTGGCTGGAGAGCAGGAGGTTCTCCCCCATTCCCTTCCCCCCACTGTCCTACAAGCATGACACCAAGTTGCTGATCTTAGCCCTGGAGAGGTTGAAGGAGGCTTACAGGTAAACAGTGGGAAATGATCTTCATCTTCAGGGGCACTGGGAAAGGCTTCTGGTTTGTTATCCATTATTCCTGTGATGAAGTATGGTGTAAAGTTGACCTTGGTGGACTGGCAAAGCTGTTGGTTTTGGTACTGCCAATTGATCTGGGAGTTCCTATTGACTCTGTCACTTGGGCAAAACCACTGCCATGCTTGTAAGTTTAGGGATGTGGATTGTGAGGATTTACAGGTTGAACATTATCATTCATAAGTTTAATGCAGTGGCCATGAGGCTGTTCATGTGCAGGTGCTGAGCTGTTCTCCCTTGTTTTCAGTGTGAAATCACGCCTGAATCAGTCACAGAGAGAGGAGCTGGGCTTGATTGAGCAGGCTTATGATAATCCCCACGAAGCTCTGTCCAGAATCAAGCGACATCTGTTGACTCAGAGAGCTTTCAAGGAGGTGAGTGAAAGCCTGGTGAAAGCCCAGCTGCATTCAGAAGCTGAATGGCACAAAAACCTCGTGTTTTCTCTCAACTGCCAGCCTCAGTTTTTCCCCCTCTTTTTTTTTAAGGTGGGAATTGAGTTCATGGATCTCTACAGCCACTTGGTCCCTGTTTATGATGTTGAGCCCCTGGAGAAGATCACAGATGCTTATCTGGATCAGTACTTGTGGTATGAGGCCGATAAGCGAAGACTCTTCCCTCCTTGGATCAAACCTGCTGACACTGAACCACCCCCACTGCTGGTGTACAAGTGGTGCCAAGGTCAGTGGGCTCTTGGATTCCATGCAAAAAGGATTTTTCCTGTGGGGGAACTTGTGTGCTATGAGTCCCCTTAGGAGCCGAATTTTGCTTTTGCAATTTGCAGTCAATAATTACAATCAGGGATGTGTTTTGTAGATTAATACATATGTGTATACTGGGGGAGGACAACTTGCACAGCATTTATGGTTGCTTACCTAATTTTCCTCCCATTTGTGGATAAACTGTAAGATCCAGAGTCTTAAAAATCAGGCATTGCAGGACTTAGGTTGAGTTCCTGTGCCCAGTGGCTGCTTCTGTGCTCTGATGTGTCAGATAACACAATGTTGTTTGTTCCCTCAGGCATTAATAACCTGCAGGATGTTTGGGAAACCAGTGAAGGGGAGTGCAACGTGATGCTGGAATCTCGGTTTGAGAAGATGTATGAGAAGATTGACCTGACCTTGCTCAACAGGCTGCTGCGTCTCATCGTGGATCACAACATTGCTGACTACATGACAGCCAAGAACAACGTGGTGATCAACTACAAGGTGATGGTTGTTGTCAGGAAAGGGGGTTTGTGGTAAAAGGGACCCACGAGGGAGGAGGTTTTTGACCTGTGGCAAAGAAGGAACACAAGACTTGCCAAAGAAAAGTGATGAGGGAGTAAAAAAGCCCATCTGGGTCCTGCTGAAGAACAGCTGCTCAGGTGAAAGGGTCCTGATGTGTTGGGATGTGTTTTCTCACAATTCCCCTTCATCTCCTCAGGACATGAATCACACCAACTCCTACGGGATTATTCGTGGGCTGCAGTTTGCTTCCTTCATTGTCCAGTACTATGGGCTTGTGATGGACCTGCTGGTGTTGGGCCTGCACCGGGCCAGTGAGATGGCTGGGCCTCCCCAGATGCCAAATGACTTCCTCAGCTTCCAGGACATTGCCACGGAGGTGGCCCATCCCATTCGCCTCTTCTGCAGATACATTGACAGGATTCACATCTTCTTCAGGTGAGATGCCTGGGGCCCTGCCTTCCTCAGGTCAGCACAAAGGCAAGGGAGATTTAGTGTGCTCCTGGCTTTTGTTCCCTTTGCTATTGAAGATCAGGAATATTTGAATTGACAGACTTCCCTGGATAACTGGATGTCCACATGCCTCCTCCTGCTTTCTCAGTTTGCTTTTCTGCAGCTTCACTGGACCGATAGAAACACAACAATGTCAAGAAACACAAATGACAATAGAAATATGCTCGGTTGTTAGGGATTTGGTAAATTAGAGACTGGTTCTGTCTCTTCATGGAAAGATAACCCAAACCCTGAGTTGCTCTGTGCTAATGAAATTCCCCCATTCATTGGGAGGACACAAAAATAGGATGGTTACCTTCAAACAGGCTGACAAACAGCTTTTCCTAATTAAGTCTCATCTCTCTGGCCAGGCTGGTGTTGATAAGTCAGCCGTGTAATTCCAGATCCTTTTCTGTGCATTTCCAGGTTTACAGCTGACGAGGCAAGAGACCTGATCCAGCGGTACCTGACAGAGCACCCAGACCCCAACAACGAGAACATTGTGGGCTACAACAACAAGAAGTGCTGGCCCCGGGATGCTCGGATGCGCCTCATGAAGCACGACGTGAACCTGTAAGTGCTGCAGCTGGGAAAGAAGTGGTAGGAAAAAGGGGAAAATCAGTGATAAATAACTGTTGGAGACTGATAGGTGCTCAGGATGAAATGTGAGAAGTGAGGGGTCTGTGCTGAAATCCTGAAAAATTAGGGAAGCTCTGAGGAGTTGCCCAGTTGTTATTTGGGCAAATGATGATGTGTCACCGTGCACATCCTGTTTCCCAGTGGCCGTGCTGTGTTCTGGGATATCAAGAACCGTTTGCCCCGCTCGGTGACCACGGTGCAGTGGGAGAACAGCTTCGTGTCCGTGTACAGCAAGGACAACCCCAACCTGCTGTTCAACATGTGCGGCTTCGAGTGCCGCATCCTGCCCAAGTGCCGCACCAGCTACGAGGAGTTCACCCACAAGGACGGGGTCTGGAACCTGCAGAACGAGGTGGGCTGGGAGAGCAATCCCTGGGTGGGATTTCCATGGATTGGAGAGGGGCTCCCAGGAGGGGACTGATGGGTCTGTGCTCTCTAGGTCACCAAGGAGCGCACGGCTCAGTGCTTCCTGCGTGTGGATGATGAGTCTATGCAGAGGTTTCACAACAGAGTGAGGCAGATCCTCATGGCCTCTGGCTCCACAACCTTCACTAAGGTAACGAGGGAGGGAGATCTATGACAGCTCTCTGCAGATTCTTGGAAATGAGCCAGGAGCTGATCCTTTCCTTTCCTTTCTAGATTGTCAATAAATGGAACACAGCTCTGATTGGCTTGATGACTTATTTCCGGGAAGCTGTTGTAAATACTCAGGAGCTGCTTGATTTGCTGGTGAAGTGTGAGAATAAAATCCAGACTCGGATCAAGATCGGCCTGAATTCCAAAATGCCCAGCCGTTTTCCTCCTGTGGTGTTCTACACCCCTAAGGAGCTGGGGGGGCTGGGCATGCTCTCCATGGGCCACGTTCTCATCCCTCAGTCTGACCTGAGGTGAGTTGTGCTGTTCTAATTCCTGCGTGACTTGAGTGTTCTCTTAGATGCTCTTTCCCCTAAAAATATTACAAGAATGCTAAACCATGCCATGGTACAGAGCTGTGTTGCCTTTACAGTAGTTCATGGCAGTGATCAGGGAAGTCCCAGTTCCTCCTACCTCTTGTTTCTTTGCTCCAGGTGGTCCAAGCAGACAGATGTTGGCATCACTCACTTCCGCTCAGGAATGAGTCATGAGGAGGACCAGCTCATCCCAAATCTGTATCGTTACATCCAGCCATGGGAGAGTGAATTCATTGACTCTCAGAGGGTGTGGGCAGAGTATGCCCTGAAACGACAGGAGGCTATAGCCCAGAACAGGTGTGTGTCCATGTGTGGGACGACAGGCAGCAGGGGGAAGTTTTATGTTGTCTGGGGATTTTAGAGACCTTGCTGGCCCTGTGGTACCTGCAATGCTGTTCCCTTTCCTCTGGAGGAGGTTTGGCATTTTCGTGTCCCCTGCCAGAGCCCTGAGCTCTGTGTCACTTCTGTGATCTCATCAGCTGAACTACTCATTAATGCATTGCTGTAAATTGAGAGGTAATGAAGCGTGGGGATCTTTTTTCTTCAGGCGTCTGACACTGGAGGATCTGGAGGACTCGTGGGACAGGGGAATTCCTCGCATTAACACCCTTTTCCAGAAGGACCGGCATACTCTGGCTTACGATAAAGGGTGGAGAGTCAGGACTGACTTCAAACAGTATCAGGTACTGACAGGGAATTTCTCTCCACCTGAATATGAAGTTCAGATACCTGTTCCACACAAAGTCCTTTTACCTTGCATTATTACAGGTGCACTTCTGTCTCTCTGCTGCAGAAAGAATTTACAGCCTTGTGTTGGGGACTGGTAGAGGCTGTTTGGAACCAAATGCTCCAGAATTTGTAGCTTATCCCCTCTTGAACCATTGGGATAGATTGCAGTGTATTGGAGAAAACCACAATAAACACAGCTACATATTACAGAATCAGCTCTGGAGAGAGAAGAATAATTATCCCAAAACAAACATTCCAAAATATTAAGTTTTAGTAACAGTGGAAAAATTTGTTATTTAAAGCCTTTAATGATAGCTCTGTGGAATGCCAGTCCCTGAAAGATAAAAATATCACCTGAGGTTCCACCTAGGGTGAATTGCAGAGTAGTACTGACAGAACTCGTGTTGTAGATAAGCTGTATCCTCTAGCACTGAGGGCATGAGGCTTTTTGCCTGTTCACTGACCATCATCATGGTGTTGGTTCCTACAATTAGTGCAGCCAGGTGAATGATCTGCTCGCTGTTGTCTCCAGGTGCTGAAGCAGAACCCGTTCTGGTGGACGCACCAGCGCCACGATGGCAAACTCTGGAACCTGAACAATTACCGCACGGACATGATCCAGGCTCTGGGCGGGGTGGAGGGCATCCTGGAGCACACGCTCTTCAAGGGCACCTACTTCCCCACGTGGGAGGGTCTCTTCTGGTAAGAGCAACTTTGCTGTGGGCTCTGGGCTCAGGCTGTGCTGGTTCTGTTGAGTTTCTGCTGGTTTGCAGTGGTTGCTTGAGAGCATCGTGTAGTTCAGTTGTGAGGACACCTGGGAGGGGGCTACAGCTGAACTTCTTGCAAATCCATGGAAATTACTTGGCTTGAAACAACCCTCCCAGCTCGTGGCTGATCCCTGTCTCTGTTACAAGTGACACATGGCAGCAGAGATGAGGGACATCTCATGCAATTGAATCTAATGCAGTTGATGGTCTGCCCTTTCTAGGGAGAAGGCCAGTGGCTTTGAGGAGTCCATGAAGTGGAAGAAGCTGACAAATGCCCAGAGATCGGGTTTGAACCAAATTCCAAACAGAAGATTCACTCTCTGGTGGTCTCCTACCATCAACAGAGCCAACGTAAGTACCTGGTGTTTGTCTCTCTAGAAGCAGACAACACTTTTCCACTGAAATGAGAGCAGTTAATTGATCCAATTAATTCTCAGAACATCTGTTAGAGAGGTACTAAGCCTCCTTAACAGGAGATGCTCCATTTTTAAAATTTCCTCAGTTGTGCTACTGTGTGTTCTCACAGCTGCTTTTCCTTTGCAGGTGTATGTTGGGTTCCAGGTGCAGCTGGATTTGACAGGGATCTTCATGCATGGCAAAATCCCCACACTAAAGATTTCCCTCATCCAGATTTTCCGAGCTCACTTGTGGCAGAAGATCCATGAGAGCATTGTCATGGATTTGTGTCAGGTGAGCAGTGTGGGCTTGGTTTGTTTCTGTGCCCTTTTGGAGCAGGACCAGTCTTCCTCCAGCAATTTGGCAGAGAAAGGGAAGAATTGGAAAATGGGATTTTCCTGACTGCCTCGGTGTTGAAGATAGATTCCTTACCTGTGTTGCTTGAACACATCTCATCTTTGACTGCCTTTTCCCCAGGTGTTTGACCAAGAGCTGGATGCTCTGGAGATTGAGACAGTGCAGAAGGAGACAATTCATCCCAGGAAGTCCTACAAGATGAATTCCTCATGTGCAGATATCCTTCTCTTTGCTTCCTACAAGTGGAATGTGTCACGTCCATCCTTGCTGGCAGATTCCAAGTGAGTTTCCCTTTTCCCTCTCCTCACTCTCCCTGCAGAGCAGAACTGCTGAGCCTGTCATCCAGAGCCTCTGTGTCTCTTGAGCATCTAGGGGACACTTTGCTGTGTCCAGCAAAGCACAGGGCTTGTTTGGGTAGGTGGTTGCAGCATCTCCTGGCACTGCCCTCTGCAAAACACCAACACTGCCTTTGCTCCTGTTCTCTCCTCTGGGTGAACTTTTCCCTGAGCTGTTGGAGGTTCTCCTGGAAACCCCACAAAGCTGAGGTGGCCCAGGGCCAGAATCTGGAGTGAACTCTCACTGAATCCTCACCAGACAGTCCCTGGGGGAGATGGCCCTCGTGACTACAGGGCAGTGGACTCACTGCTGCTTTGTTCAAGCCTTTCAACAGCTGCTGCATTCACTGCTGTGTGAGGAGAACAGTAGAGTCCTTTCCAGGGTGGAATGTGGCTATGAGCTGGCTGCAACGTGCATGCTGGGTGACAATTACTGCAGGAGAATTTTGTGCAAGATGAACCTGTTGTGGCCTGCTTTCTCCTCAGGGATGTGATGGACAGCACCACCACCCAGAAGTACTGGATTGACATCCAGCTGCGCTGGGGCGACTACGACTCGCACGACATCGAGCGCTACGCGAGGGCCAAGTTCCTGGACTACACCACAGACAACATGAGCATCTACCCCTCTCCTACTGGGGTGCTCATTGCCATTGATCTGGCCTACAACTTGCACAGGTGAGAGCTGCACCTTCTGTGGTTTCATTGCTAGGGTCGGAGTTGGTAGTTTGTGGGTATGGTCTCAGTGCATCTCCAGACTGGGTTGTATTCCAGGCAGGAGGATGAGGGGAGAAGGCAGAAGCTGGAGATGGGCAGTGAGTGGGATAAGGCATCTCAGGTTGCCCAGTTTTGGCAATAGTAGTGGTTCAGTTCCCACAGTTCATTAATAATTTGTTTCTTAGGATATTTCTGTCAGACTGTTGTTGGAGCTGAAGGACAGGCCGTGTTTCAAAGCCCCTACAAGTGGGGACAGCTATTTCTCACTGGAAACTAGGGGCAAAGTCAGAAATCAGTTCTCCAGTGTGTTTGTTAAAGAAGGTGCAGCTTTTCTGGGACTGCAGCATGTGTGTGCTGTGGCTTCCCACTGAGGGGGTGTAGGGAAAAGCCATGGGTGACCATCTCCCAGGGGCATTACAGAACTCACACTGCAGTACAAAGCTGTATTTTCAGCAGGTAGGAAGGGGCCTGGCTGCTGCATGGAAAGACTTGAGTGGGGCTGTTGCCTCTTCAGGTCTAATGGTAACAACTCCTGTTTGTTTCCTTCTTCAGTGCTTATGGGAACTGGTTCCCTGGGAGCAAACCTCTGATCCAGCAGGCCATGGCCAAAATCATGAAAGCAAACCCTGCCCTGTATGTGCTGAGGGAGCGAATCCGCAAAGGGCTGCAGCTCTACTCCTCAGAGCCCACGGAGCCCTACCTGTCCTCCCAGAACTATGGGGAGCTCTTCTCCAACCAGATCATCTGGTTTGTGGATGACACCAATGTGTACAGAGTCACCATCCACAAGGTGAGGCCAGAGGGGTCTCTCATGGAAAGGACTGAATGGGGTGGGGGTTTCCTTGCATGATGCAAAACTGGGAGTCAGCACATGGACCCAGATTTTTGCAGTGTGCACAGAGCAGCTCTTACATTCCCCACACAGCTCCTGCTCGAGGCACACAGAGAGTTGGCCCTTGTGTAAAGGTGTGGGTGGGCTCCATTTATCTCCCTGCACTTCTCACTCTCACTTGTTTCTTCAGACTTTTGAAGGGAATTTGACCACAAAACCCATCAATGGAGCCATTTTCATCTTCAATCCCAGAACTGGACAGCTCTTCCTGAAGATCATCCACACATCTGTGTGGGCAGGACAGAAGCGTCTGGGACAGGTAGGGCCTGGCTGTGCCTTGGCTGTGATCTGGGGGTGGGCTCTGACTGCTTGGGACACTCCCTTGAGCAGAAAACATCACAAAGATCTTCATCTTCCTGCCTCTTAACGAGTTTGGAGCTGCAAAGTCCAAGTGGGATATAAAAGAGGAAGAACACAGGCATTGCTGCTGCAAGGATTTTGAGGCTCTGAGGTGTAAAGACCCCACATCATCAAGCAGAGCTGTGCCCCTTGTTACACAAATGGCTCTGCACTTGGCAGTACATCCAGTGCAGTGAGAAAACTCAGGTGGCAAATCCAGGGAGGTGGAATAGCCAGCTGGTTTTTTCCCAGCCAGTCAGGAGTAACTGAGCTCCAGGAATGGGAACTGCCCTCTGTGATCAGTAAGGAGGAAATGCTGGGCCTTGTCACTGATCTGGAACAAACCATAAATTCCAGTTGTATTTTTCGAATTTGGTTTGCATCCCTTTGGTTCCCAGAGACATGGAGATGCTGCTGGAGAGCAGGGGGATACTCCTCTAACCCTGCTGTCTTTCTGTAGCTGGCCAAGTGGAAGACTGCTGAGGAAGTGGCTGCCTTGATCCGATCCCTTCCCGTGGAGGAGCAGCCAAAGCAGATCATAGTGACAAGGAAGGGCATGCTGGACCCACTTGAGGTAAGGATGCAGCTCCCTGAGGTTGTGTAAAGTCTGTGGGAGATAACAGGACAGTTCTGTGTGCTGTGATGTTCTGCAGTAGTTGTGAGCTAATTCCTCTTGATTAAATCCAGGTGCACTTGCTGGATTTCCCCAATATTGTGATCAAAGGCTCGGAGTTGCAGCTGCCCTTCCAGGCCTGTCTGAAGGTGGAGAAGTTTGGTGATCTCATCCTGAAGGCCACTGAACCCCAGATGGTTCTCTTCAATCTCTATGATGACTGGCTGAAAACCATCTCTTCCTACACAGTAAGCACAGATGTGTCTCCTGCATTTTGCTTTGCTGCTGATAAATGAGGCAGGAACCAAGGCCTCAGATATCCCTGATGATTTGTTTGGGAGCACTTGGCTCTGAATCTGCCTGGATTTTCCTTTAGATGGATTTCCCTGGCAGTTCCCATGTGCTCAGACAGAGGAATGCTGTACTAGGGCCTTGTACATTTAATTTTCTTCTTTCTAACTCCATCTTCTTTTCATCTCCAAGGCATTCTCCCGTCTGATCCTGATTCTCCGGGCGCTACACGTGAATAACGATCGAGCCAAAGTTATCCTGAAGCCAGACAAGACAACCATCACTGAGCCTCACCACATCTGGCCAACCCTGACAGATGAGGAGTGGATCAAGGTGGAGGTGCAGCTGAAGGATCTCATCCTTGCTGACTATGGCAAGAAGAACAAGTAAGCCATAATCCTGTCAGCCTTTCCTTCCTGCCCTAAAGGCTGTGGCCAAGGGCCTTTGTCAATGCACTCTCAGCTTTGTAGGGAATGTGGTTATTATTAATAACTTTGTGGTAATGCAGATAAAAATGTCTGCACCAAATCTTTGATCTGAGCATCATGTGATCATGACCCCTCTTTTGTTTAAGAAGTTGTGGTTTAATTTTTTCATAGTGCCCAGAGTGGATGTTCTGAGCTTGTGCCTGCAGGTGAGGAGGCTCCAGAATGTATTTTGAAATGCCTGACTTGGGTGAATTTTCTCTTCCAGCGTGAACGTTGCATCCCTGACCCAGTCAGAGATCCGAGACATCATCCTGGGCATGGAGATCTCTGCCCCATCTCAGCAGAGGCAGCAGATTGCAGAAATTGAGAAGCAAACCAAGGAGCAGTCGCAGCTGACAGCCACGCAGACCCGCACGGTGAACAAACACGGGGATGAAATCATCACCTCCACCACCAGCAACTACGAAACCCAGACCTTCTCCTCCAAGACTGAGTGGAGGGTCAGGTAGGAAGGCAGGCAGGGGTGGTGGAAAGGGTTGGAATGCTCAGGGAGGATCTGTGCCCCCGCTGATCATGGTCTCCTCCTCACAGAGCAATTTCTGCTGCCAACCTCCACCTGCGGACAAACCACATCTATGTCTCATCAGATGACATAAAGGAGACAGGTTACACCTATATTCTTCCCAAAAATGTGTTGAAGAAGTTCATCTGCATCTCAGACCTGCGGGCCCAGGTGAGTGTGCAGGGAGTTTGGTACAGCTGTGCCCCACTCAAACACACCAGGGGGGAACTCTTGGTGAAGGGCTGGGAACCTGCTGTGGTTTGTCCACGTGAATCCCTCTGATGCTCTCCTCGTGAATTAAAAAGTTTCCACTCACACAGCTACACGGAGATCTCTTCTGGCCTTCTAAGGCAGGTGTGTGTGTTTTAGATTGCAGGTTACCTGTATGGAGTGAGCCCTCCAGACAACCCCCAGGTGAAGGAGATCCGGTGCATTGTGATGGTGCCCCAGTGGGGGACACACCAGACCGTGCACCTCCCAGGGCAGCTGCCACAGCATGAGTATCTCAAGGTGGGTTGAGGTTCAGCTTCCAGGGTGGGTGGAAGGTCACTTACAAGGACCTGAGGTGGTGGAGCAGCTTCCCTTGGTCTTTGTAGTTCTAGGACTGAAAGGGCTCAGTCTGAAGCCAACCTTGATTGAGTTCAAGTGAGGGGGAAGCCTGTGATCTCTGTGTCCTTTTTGCCAGGCTTGAAGTGGTCTCATTTTAAATGGTTTTGATTTTCCTCTAAACCACTCTCTTTTTGTCAGGAAATGGAACCTCTGGGATGGATTCACACCCAACCAAACGAGTCCCCTCAGCTCTCACCACAGGATGTCACCACCCACGCCAAGGTCATGGCTGACAACCCCTCCTGGGATGGGGAGAAGACCATCATCATCACCTGCAGGTGAGGGGCAGGGAGGCTTCTGGTGCCCCTCTGAGGGGGGTGTTGCTGCAGAGCTGGGGAACTCAAAACTGGCAGAAAGAGAGCGTTGGCTCATTCCTGCTTTCCCTCCTCTGCCCCAGGTGAGTCTGACTTGCCTCATGTCTCCTTTTCAGCTTCACCCCTGGCTCCTGCACGTTGACAGCCTACAAACTGACCCCGAGCGGGTACGAGTGGGGCCGGCAGAACACGGACAAAGGGAACAATCCCAAGGGTTACCTCCCCTCCCACTACGAGAGGGTGCAGATGCTCCTGTCCGACCGCTTCCTCGGCTTCTTCATGGTCCCAGCGCAGGGCTCCTGGAACTACAACTTCATGGGTGAGCTGGCCTGGGGAGGGGAGGGGAAAGGAGGCAGTGTGAGGAGCTTGGGGAGGAGGGAATAGCTCCTTACCCCCTCCAAAGCTTCCTCAGAGCAGCTGGCAGGGATACCAGGACTGTGCCCTGAACTTTCCTTGGTGCCAGCACTGGGAAGTCAGTTCAATTATTTTTTTGGTGGCTAGAGAGGAAAAATAGAGCCCATGTCTGTCTGGATTGTGGTGCACAGTCTATTGCCACTGAATAATTAATCCCTGTCAGGCAGTAGAGAGAATGGAAAGTGCAAGAGAGAAGCTGTTCCCAGTGGGGAGGTCCTGGTATCATGAACACCACAAGCAGCTGGAGAAGGGGTCAGGGAATGAGAGTGACAGAACACTCGACTAGCATAAAAGGACTGTAAATCTCTTGAGGGGAGGAACCCAAAGAGGGATGATTTTGTGGGTTTAGAATTAGAACTCTCTCCCGGCATGGAAATGGTCGTAGAAGGGTGAAGGGTTTTGTTGGGCTCCTGAAGGATGGAGGAGGCAGAAGGGGTGCCCAGGTGGGTGACGCTCCCTCTTTTCCAGGTGTCCGCCACGACCCCAACATGAAGTACGAGCTGCAGCTCGCCAACCCCAAGGAGTTTTACCACGAGGTCCATCGCCCCTCGCACTTCCTCAACTTCGCGCTGCTGCAGGAGGGGGAGGTTTACTCTGCCGACCGCGAGGATCTCTACGCCTAATCCTGCCCGCGCCCCTCTTAGTACTGTTGATATTCAACAGCGTGTTCGTGTGCCCCCCTCCACTGTCCCCCGCTCGCCCCCCTCGCCCCGCGCGTTGTTGTTTCCCCCACTTTTCCGCTCAATAAATTTTGTACGAACGGGAGCGCGGGCGGTGAGGTCCCGCCTCGGGGGCGGCCCCGGACGGGGCNCCGCCCGCTTCGGGCCCGACGCCGTGGCCGGGCTGGTGCCGCCCGTGGTGCGGCTGCTGGAGCTGCTCGAGGCGCTGGTGGCCCCGCCGGGCGCTGAGGGGGAGGCGCCGGCCGGGCCGCAGGAGGCGGAGGTGAGCGGGGAGCTGCGCCTGTCCCCGCAGCAGTGGCCGTGGGGACGGCGCCGAGCCGGCTGTTCGCTTTTCCCGGGGGATGGGGCTGACACGGGTGTCCCACATCTTGTGGGACGGCTCTGACCTGGCTGTTCCCGTTCTCCGTGGGGGCGGCTCCGACCCCGCCGTTCCCTTTTCCCCGGGGATGGCTCTGACCCCGCTGCCCTGCATCCCCTGGGACGGCTGTGATGTGGCTGTTCCGTTCTCGCAGGGGATGGCTGTCCTTGCTGTCCCCCGTGCCCTGGGATGGCTCTGATCTCCCTATCCCTGTCCTCTGATATGGATCTGGCCCGGCTGTCCCCCATCCCTTGGGATAGCTCCGACCTGTCTAGCCCAGTTGTCCCCCCGGGATGGCTCTAACCCAACTGTCCCCCTTTCTGGGGTGCTGGCACTGACCCCACTGTCCCACATCCCTGGCAAGCCTCTGACCTGGCTGTCACCGTCCACTGGGACAGCGCTGACCTGGCTGATGCCTGGCTGACCTGGCTGTCACTGCCCCCGGGGTGGCTCTGACCCGGCTGTCCCCGTCCCCAGGACCCGGAGCAGAGGCTGTGGGAGGCTGAGCGCCGGGAGCGAGCCCTGCACGGCCGCCTGGCCTGCCTGGAGGAGCAGAACCGCCAGCTCCTGGGGCAGCTTGCAGAGAGCCAGTCCCAGGAAGGTGGGTGTCCCAGTGGGTTTGGGGTCCCCTGATGCCACAGAGTGTCCCTGTGGAGTGGCAGGCTGGGTGCAGGGCTGAACCTGCTCTGCTGGAGCCTGGAATGCTGCTCTCCTTTCCCTCACCTTGGGGACCTGTCCTAGCAGGGCGCATGGGCATTACCTTGTCCTGCAAATCCCAAACTTCCAGAGCACCTTGAAAGCCCCCAGGAGGGTGGTGGAAGCAGGCACAGGGTGTGCTGCTGTGCCAGCACAAGGATGTGTCAGGAACGGTCTAAAACTCTCAGTTCCCTTCTTTCCACTGTTCCCACTGTTGAGATTACCAGGAACAAGTCAGACTTCGCAGAAGCACTGAGGCACTTTGTGGTGTTGTGGGCTTGGGGGAGTCCCTGGGGACTCTCACTCCTGTCTGGTCTCAGATAGCACGGCACGGAAGGAGCGGGAGGTGATGCTGCGGCTGAAGGAGGTGGTGGACAGGCAGAGGGATGAGCTCCGGGCCCAGGCCCACGAGATCGTCTGCAAGAGCCGGGACACGGAGGCGGTGAGGGCGTGGGAGCTCAGGGGTGTGGTGTGCCAGGGGCCTGGGGACTTGCTTTCATGTCACATCCCCCCCACCCTGGGGCTGTCACAGCTGCTGAGCCTGCTGGGGCAGGTGGCACTGCTGTCCCTGGGTGGGGACACTGCCTCACCTTGGGCTGCCCTGGGCCCTCCAGCTGCAGGAACAGCTCCATCGCTTCATGGCCATGAACGAGGAGCTGCGGCACAAGGTGGCCGTGGTGCAGGCCCAGCTCAAGAGTGCTCTGGAGCAGAAGTCAGACCTGGAGGCTGCGATGCTGCAAAGCCAGAGGGAAATGAGCAGGAGGAGCAGGACAGCCCTGGAGAGCCGGCAGCCAGAGCCTGGTGTGGTGAGTCTGAGCTGTGGCCTCGCTGCTGCTGGGCATCACCAGCACTGACCCCACATTCCCAGCCCTGTGTGGAGCTTTTGGCACACCCAGACATGGCTACTCAAGGAAGCCCCACAGCTGAGAACTAAACAGTGTGGTGTCTGCAATGCCAGTAACACCTTCTCTGTAAAAGCTGTTATGGGTGGAGCAAGATGAGGTGACAGGAGTTGAAACTAGATGGGACACAGAGGGTGAGGGGGGATGGCTGCATGTGGTGATGGGCAGTGGTTGCTGGCTGAGATGGGGACATTCCTGGGACTTTTCCATTTTTGCCTGCATGTGCACCCAGCCTTTGGGTGGGGGTTTTGAGGTCTCTGCTTGCCTGCTGAGTCTCTTTCCATCCCCTCCAGGAGGGAGCCCTGTCACCCTCAGAGGAGCCGCAGCACCAGGATGGGGACAGGAGCCCTGCTCACTGCTGCTTCTCCAAGGAAGAGCTGCAGCAGATCCTGCAAGAGAGGAATGAGCTCAAGACCAACCTGTTCTTGGTGCAGGAGGAGCTGGCCTATTACCAGAGGTGAGTCCTTGTCCCTGCAGCCACCCCTGGCCCATCAGAGGCTGCTCCCACCACGGTCAGGGCAGAATCTTCCCCAGGCTCTTGGTTAACCAGCTGGCTGCTTTTTGCCAGGGAGCTGCTGAACGAGGAGAGAATTCCCAGCTTCTTCTTGGATGCAATGAAGTCAAATATCAAAAAACAGAGGAAAAAAATCAGAGCCAAAATGCTGGGAACGACGGAGGAGTCGGCGAGCAGGTGAGTCAGGCTGGGTGCTGGGATCCTCCCATGCAGGGTGGGTGCTGGCTGGCCTGCTCCAGTGTTTCCATGTGTGTGATGCCCTGGATTGGAACTTCCCCGAGCCCAGAGCTGCCTCCTCCCTCCAGAGATCAAAGGTTTGATGTCTGCAGTTGATGTGTTGCTGCGCCACAGGGGCTGGGCTTTGTGCTGCAACTGGTGTGTCCCTGTCACCAGTCAGGCATGGCCTGGCCAAATGCCACTTGTCCCTGTATGCATGTGACAAAAGGGAGGCGAGGTGGTGGCACTGGGAGCACTGGGCAAACTCCAGAGTGGCTCCAGCACTTTCTGCTGTGGCTCAGAGCAGATTTACCCCCGTTTCTTTGTGCTGCAGTGATGAAGAGGAGGGCTCCTGGCTCCCAGGTCATGGCACAGACTGTGTGGATGCTCAGCCTCCAGAATCCAAAATTAGGAGCTTGTAAGTTTGCTCCTGTGCTGGTAGGGACGGGAGGCTCTGCCAGTGGAGAGGTTTGGGGCTTGGCTGGGATCTGGCACCTGTTGAGCTTGGATATGATGGGAACAGAGCCAGCAGGCTGGTGCAGGGCTAGCAGGGGTGCTGCCAAAACAGGGGTTGCTGTTTTAGGGGGATCTGCCTTGTCCTGGGTGCCACATGCTCCCAGGGCCTACAGCCAGGCTGAGTCCTGCTGCCACCACCACAGAGGGAGGTTGGGATTCCCCATCCTCCCTGAGGAGGTTCTCCCCCACAGCCCTTATCTGCTCTCTCTGCAGTTTTGGGCTGTGGTATCAGGGCAGCAGCAAATCCCCCACATCCAGCTGCTCCGGAACCTGGGAAATCATCGACTCGCTGGACACGCAGCTGGAGCCAGAGGGAGAGAGCAAGGCAGGGTCCAGCTCCCCTGACAGAGCCACAGCACCACTCTGACCCCACGGGAGCGGGAGCAGGATCTGTCCTCCCAGCTGAACTTCCTGGATCCTCTTCTCCCAGTGGCTTCAAGAGCAGTATGGCAGCCCTGGCACTTCCCTGTGCCGTGGTGGTGGCAAAGCCACAGCGTGGGCAGATTCCTGCAAACCCACTGGGACACTTGGATGTGAGCTGCCAGCCTGGCATGGGACAGCTCAGCACCTCTGGGCATCTCTGCCCACCAGCCACCCTTTCACTGTGCCCACAGCTTAACTACAGAGGGGCCCTCACAGCTGTGCCCCCTCCCCACTGCTCCCTGCTTGCAGCTCAGCATGGTGGGGGTCTGCACCCTCTTCCTGCTCCACACCCCAAAAAGGATCTTCCCATCCATTGGTGGCTCTTTGCAAACCCCTCTGCTCACAGCCCAGGATTCCATTGCCCCGTCCTGCTCTGTGGGGGTGTTTTACCTCACTCCTTTCTGTCTGTACCTCCCCAGTCCCTGCAATGTGAAGGCCCAGCTGGGCTGTCCTGGGGTCACCACACGTCTGGGAGGGGCTGAGCACACTGCACTGGGTGTCCAGGTGCTCCCGTGGCTGGGAGCCATCAGGATCAGCACCACCAGGGCCACTCCTGCACTTCTCAGGCATGGGGTGAATCAGTTTTGTACTAGGACCTCTTCCTGCCAGCTCTGGGACCTGGCAGACTGGAACAATCCTTGTGTTCATGGGGGCGAGTCAGTCCCCTCAGATCAGGTATTTTCTACCTTTAATTTGGAAATAAATCAGTCTCTCGTTTCTCCTCTGAGGTTCTGGCTGCAGCCTCTGCTGCCTGCTTGGGAAGGGCTGGGTGATGCTCTCAGGTTTCCCTTACCCTTCTCCTAATGGCTGTGCCCCCTGAGCCCCTTCTGGTGGGTCAGCTGTGATGGGGAGGAGGCTCCAGCGGGGTGATCCCACAGAGCTGGGCACGGAGGAGTTAATTCCTGCATGGCCAAGGAGAGCACTGTGCTTCCAACCCGGAGCTCCCCCGGCTGAGTCGGCCTTGGGTAGGAAAAAGGTGTTTCCTGTGCATCTGCTGACACAAAGCTCCTGGGGACATGGCGAGGTGGGATGGTGGCCAGCAGCCCTTCAAAGGCCAACATAGGTCAGGCTGTGTTGCCGTGGGGGACAGGGGGACCCCTCCTCTGAGCCCCTGCCAGGGGCTGGCAGTGCCATGGGGTGGCTCATGGGGGTTGAGGCAGGGGGTGGCACTGGACACCTTGTTTGGGTTGGGGGGACGTTGGCTAAGCAGTTTTGGGGGCGATGGAGGATGGCAAAGGGGGAGTGGGGTCACATAGGTGAGATGTTCAGGCAGGCACCAGCCCCTGTGTGGCTGTGTTGAGCCCCTGGATGCCCCTTTCTGTGGTAGGGTGGCAGCCAGGGCCAAAAATAGCCCGGGCAGCAGCATTCCCTGCTCCCTGCCACACCCCTGACGTCTGGATCGGGGCGCCTCCTCCCGCGTTTCCTCAGGAAGAAACCCAAGGCTGGAGGGAGGAAGAGGCTGCACCACGGGTGGGACGGGACAGTCGGGACAGAGGGACACCAGCGTGGGGCTGGGCAGCCACCAGGACTGGGGCCCTGGTGCCCTGCTGGAATGGAGAGCGCCCGGCCCATCCTCTGCCTCCAGCTGTGGCTGTGGGTGCAGAGCTCTGCCCAGGAGCTCGACCCTGAGGGCAGGAACGTCTGCAGGTAGGTGCCACGGGGGTCCCCACTTGTGCCACTCCATCTGCTGGGGCCTCTCAGCAGCCCCAGAGGGTTGTTGTCCATCCCTCCTTCCATGGACAGAGATGTGCAGCCGGGCACGAGGTGGGTGCAGAGACTGGGGTGATGCTGGGGAGCGTGGCTGGGGCGTGGCTGGGCATTTGGGGCATCAGATCCCTTCTCCAGGGTTTATTTCTCATTCACCCTCGGAGTGCAGGGCAACGGGGCAATATGGGACCCTTGGCAAAACTCCTCGTGGGGAAACGTCACCGTAGCAAACCCCGAAGAGCTTTGGGAGCTGACGGCCCCTGAATTTGTTGCCACGTTGCCTCTCCCGTTGTCTCCCATCAACGGTGACACCTTTCATGGCCTTCACTTGGGTGCCTCATTTCTGCACTGCTGGCGAAGCTTTGAGCCTCTGCCGGGGCTTGGGACACCCGGCACGGGCTCCGTGGGGACATTCCCAGCACTTCGGGCAGGCCAGCCCAGCCGCCCACTCGGGCTGCAGCCTCCTAAATTTCCTCCTATTTTTCTGGTTTCCTTCCGGAGCGTTGCCCTGGGGGCCACGCCGCCTTCTCAGCACCGGGGCAAGGATCGCTTCGCCTTGGCCGAGGCCATGAAGCCGGCCTGGCCCCCCGGCCCTGGCTGACACCCCCCGGTCTCTCCCGCAGGTTCCCGGCCGGCCCCGCGTGCTGCCCCGGCTGGAAGCAGGACGGGAGGGCGTGCACGGTCGGTGAGTGATGGATGGGGATGAACCCCAAAGCGCGGCCCCCGCGCTCATCCAGGTGGATCCTCTGAGTGTTGGGGAAGCCCTGCAGCTCTCCTTGAGCTGTGCCGGTGGGGTCCCGCCCCGTGGGGAGCCCCCAGCTGCTGAGCCGGAGGGATGGAGCAGGAAAGCGGGATGGTGGTCTCTGGGAATGCTGGAATGGAGAGGTGGCTGGGTGGCAGGTGGGGTGTGAGCCCAGGCTGGGGGGGGCAGAGAATGCTGAGTGCCTTTCCTGCCACGACAGCCGTGTGCGAGGGGGAGGACGCCTGCGGAGAGGGCGAGGTGTGCGTGAAACCCGGGCTGTGCCGCTGCAAACCCGGCTTCTTCGGAGCAGACTGCAGCTCCCGTGAGTGCCTCCCCCGCGCTCAGCCCCCGCCATCCCCTTTAAAGCCAGCTGGATGCTCGGGGGGCTGCCGGGCTCCTCCCCATCCTGGCTGTGTCCTTTCCCCTCGCAGGCTGCCCCGAGCAGTACTGGGGCCACGACTGCAAGCGGAGCTGCCCGTGCCACCCCAACGGGCGCTGCGACCCCGTGAGCGGCCACTGCACCTGCGACCCCAACCACTGGGGAGGGCTCTGCCAGTTCCCCTGCCAGTGCGGCCCCCACGGCCGCTGCGACCCCCTGACCGGCGCCTGCCGCTGCGAGCCGGGCTGGTGGGCACCCAGCTGCAGGAAGCAATGCCAGTGCAACCCCTCCACCTCCCAGTGCGACCCGCTGACCGGGCAGTGCCGCTGCCTGCTGGGCTGGTGGGGCAGGAGGTGCAGCTTCAAGTGCTCCTGCAACGTCTCGCCCTGCGCGCAGGAGACGGGCAAGTGCGAGTGCCTGGCTGGCTCTTGGGGACCGGCGTGCCAGCGGCGCTGCGACTGCGAGCACGGCTCCTGCAGCCCCGTCACTGGCCACTGCACCTGCGAGCCCGGCTACCAGGGCAGGAGCTGCCGGGACCCCTGTCCGGCAGGGAAATACGGATCTCAGTGCGTGCACAGGTGAGATGGGCGAGCAGGGGGATCCGGCAGGCTGCAGTCAGACCCTGGGGAAGGCACTGCGCCTGTGTCTGTCCTTGTGGCTGGGCAGGGAGAACCGCCCCGGGTTTGAGCATCCCAGGCAGGATGCAGCATAAGCGTTGCCCCAAAAGAAACACCTCGCTGATGCCAGTGGAAAGTGTCACCCTAAAATGTGATCGTCCTTAGTCCTGCTCCCCATGGGGATAAAGCAGCACCTCCCAACTCAGAATATTCTGTGATTCTGCTGCCCTCCTCTCCTCTTGCTACGACAAGAGCATTAGGCACCACTGTGTACTTCCCCTTGGTCCAAAATGATGCTCAGTGATTTTGTGGGGTGAAACCTGTTCTTTGTGGGGTAAAACCTGCCTTTTAGGGGTACAAGGGTGGGCGTTTTGACCTCAGTACCTCTCTGCCCACACAGCTGTGGGAGCTGCAAGCGCAGCCAGCCCTGCTCACCCGTGGATGGTTTCTGCCTGGCCTGCCAGCCCGGCTGGAACGGGACCCTCTGCAAGGATCCCTGTGCTCCTGGATTCCATGGGGAGGGCTGCCTCCAGCCGTGTCCCCGCTGCCAGCACGGGGAGCCCTGCGACCCCCAGACCGGGTCCTGCCTGCGCTGTGATCCCGGCTGGACAGGACCCAGGTACGCCCAGGGTGAGGCCACTGGTCCCTGGGGATGTCCCTGCTCTGGGGTGCAGTCGCTGATGCTTCGCTCTGTTTTGGCAGCTGCAACAGCTCCTGCCCCGTGGGCACCTTTGGTGATGGCTGCCAGTTCCTCTGCCCCGAGTGTGTTTCGGGGAGCTGTGACCCTGTGACAGGAGTTTGCATCTGCCAGGCAGGCTACTGGGGAGACAGGTAACGCCAGGAAAATGCTGGGATAATGCTGGGAGTGGGGCTGGGCTGGAGCCTCACTCTCTCCGGGGGCATGTCCCTCCTTTCCTCTCTCTTCCAGCTGCAACAACACCTGTCCCGAGGGGTATTTTGGAGTGAATTGTTCCTCACCCTGCCAGTGCTCCCGGGGGACCTGCGACCCTGTGCAGGGTGACTGTGTGCTGAGTAAGATTAACCTCACATTTACTCCTTGGCACCGGGCAAGGGATTGTCACATCCTCACTGGGGAAGGTGCTGGGGACTGGGATGCATCCTGGTGCCTCCCAGCCCCACCAGGAGTTGTCAGGTCCTGCTCCCTCCATGCAGGGCTGTTCTATAGGCCACAGGACATGCCGGACTCAACCCATCTCCTCACACAGGTTTGAAGGACCATGGAGCCCTTGCAGCTGCCATCCTTGTCCCTCTCCTGCTGCTGCTGCTCTGTGTCGCCTGCTGCTGCTGTGGTGCTGGCTCAGCAGATGCCAGAGACAGGTATTTTTCCATATTTTTCAACCTTTGACACAACACCCCATCTCCCGTGTCCCGTGATGTCCACCTCTGCTCTGCAGGGCGGCCGTGCCTGACGATGATGTGGTGGCCAGGATGAAGCACCACGTGCAGGGGGTGCTGGCGAACCTCAGCGCTCTCATGCCCTGCTTTAACCTGGGTGCCTCGAAACTTCCCAAAGTCACAGGTAAGCAAAGCAGAGCTGCCGAGAGCACTTCCAGAAGTGCTGTGCTCTCTGTTCGGGGGGAAACATGAAACCCCTCTTCCCTGAGCACGCTGGGGTGCTCAAGTTCAGCTGGATGTCTTCTCCTCCCCAGTTTCCCATCATGACATGGAAATCCCCTACAACCCCAGCTTCATTGAGCCACCATCCTCTGCGTGGGTTTCAGACAGCTCCTTCTCCTCCTTCGACACCGACAACGAGGGACCCGAGTACTCCGTCCCTCCCAGAGAAGGTGACGCCCATGGCTGCTCCTCCTCCTCCTCTCTGATCCCCTCTGGGCTGCCGGGGTCAATCCTGGCCATCCCAGGGAGGTGTGCTTGGCACAGACAGCGTTTAGCTCCTTGCCCTTGGTTTCCTGTCTGCAGGGCTGTGTTTGGCCGTGTGCGATGGGACGTGCCCAGTGGGGCAACCCCATTTCGCAACCTCCTCCCTGGGAAACGATCCCAGGGATAATCCTGTTGCATCAGCTCTTGACCCAGTGTCCCCAGTTATGTCCCCGGGCAGGGTGGCCAGCTGTGGCAGCCGTAACACGTGTCACCTTGTCCCACAGGCATCCCGCTGCTGGGCGGGGCTGAGCTGCAGGATGGGGCATCCCGCCCTGGCGAGGCGCTCCCGGACCCGTCCGCCTTCGACTCCGAGGATGTCTCGCAGCCCTTTGCCATCCCCCGCACCTCCAGCATCGCCAAGGCCAAGCGACCCTCTGTGTCCTTCGCCGAGGGGACAAAATTTGGGGCGGCCGAGACCCCCAGCCGGAAGCCCAAGATCCCGTGGGGCCCATCCAGGCTGACCCCACCGCCGGGGGATGCGGCGGCCGAGCCCCCCAGCGAGCGCCCGGCCAGCGATTGCTACGAGAACCCCGAGCCCCTCAGCAAGGGGGACGAAAGCCACCGGCCATCGCCTCGGGCCACCCCGGGGGGACGCCGCAGGGTGGTGTCCAGCACCAGGCACGTGGCCCAGAGAGTGGAGGCGCTGGAAGCAGCTGCGAAATCCGGCAGCTGGGAGGCGAAGGGGAAGGAAGCCAATGTCACCACCATCTACATGATGGTGGGAACGGCCGGGCAGGACCCCAAGGCAGAGGGGACTGGCGAGGGACCGGTCCAGGCTGTGCTGAAGCGTCTGGGCAGCCTGCAGAGGGGCAAGTGGGCTGCGAAGGAGGAGCCCAAGGTGAGGAGGAGCATGGAGGCCATCCAGAAACCTCCTCGCCGGGCCCTGGCGCAGCGCAGGGACTCGGAGAGCAGCTGCAAGCAGAGGGAGAGTGTGCCGGGGGCTGCTGCCGAGCCAGCCGCTGGCAAGCACCAGCATCCCGCTGCAAAGAGACTGTCCCTCCTCCTTGCATCTCTCTCGTCAAAAAACACCGGGGCCCAGGACGGGGGCAGTGAAACCGTAGGTGCCACAGAGAAGGGCAAAAGCCCGGAGTTAGTTGGCAGCCTCGAAAGGAAGGGACAGGCTGCCGCGGAGGAAGAGCCAAAATACGAGAACGTGGCCAGCGGCGGTGCTGATTCGCCCTCCGGCCCCGGCAAAGAGCTGCCGGCCACCTCTCCGGCCACCTGAGCCACCACCGCCCGGGCTGGGGCCGCGGGAGCCACGGGGCTCCTCCAACCCCAGCCCGGGGGAGCCGAGCTCCGAGCTGTGAACTGGAGAAGCATCGAGCCTTCCTGGTGACCCCCTCCCTTTCCTCCGTGCCGTGCGGCTGCTCTGGAGCCTCACTGGGACCACAGCAGGGACAGCCTGTGGCGTTGTGGTGCTTGCGGGCTGTTTTCTGCTCCTCTCTGCCCTACCAGCCCCATTTGTGTCTGCACAGCCCCGGGGGACAGCGATGCTGTGGTGGCAGTCTCAAGTCCCTGTCACCACTAGGGACATACCCAACGCAGGGCTGCTGAGTGCTCAGCTGGGAAATGCGGGCACAAAATCCATTCTCACCCCATCGGTTTTCACCTTTCCCTGTCCCAATTCCAGCGATGCAGCTCAGAGCCTCTTGCTGTAAAGGTGTTTCTCACTGAAGGGGATTATTTCGTGGAGCTGGGCTGAGGAGAGATGATGGGCTGTCACAAGCAGCTTCAGAGAAAATTAATTTTAGCTGCTTATCTCAAAGGGTATCTGGGTCTGTTGGGGTTTATCTGTGTGGCTCTGGCTTCTGTGGCAGGCCCTGGCTGCCTTTGCTTCCGTGTGGAAAAGCTCATGGCAGGACACAGGGTGTAGTGACAGCCTTTTAAACTCCACACAGTTCCAAGCTGCAGCTGTGCAAACGTGGCAGCTGGGCAGTGACCATCAACCTGTGCACCTGGCGCTGTGCTGATAAGGGTGGAAGTTGCCTGGAAAATGGGATTTCCACGGGTGCCCTAAGTTCCTGCCACCTCCCCCGCCTCATTCCTGCTGTAAAGGCAGTTGAGATGCCAAAGAGGATTTGGAGAGTGATCTGGTTTTAGATGTGTCTAAGTAGTAGAAGGTTTTTGTGTATTTTTTCTGTTATTTTGTGTGATGTGAAAGCCTCGGAATGAAAATTAAATGCCCTTCAGGAGATGGGTTTCCCAGCCACCCTTTGAGTCAAAGATACAACCAGGAATATTCTCAAGAGTGTGGAAACTGTCAGCAGCCTTAGGTTTTCCATTTGGGATTTTTTTTTTAATTTTCTGGCTCTGTTGAATTCTGAATTCTCACTCACTGAGCTGAGCCCTGTGCAGAGCCCAAGACTGGAGTGTGAGTGGGCTGTGAGTGTCCAGAGCCCCTCTGCTGCAGCCTGCACCTCACACATCATGTGCAGAGCTCCACATGAATCCTTCTGGTCTGGCACTGCTCAGCTGGGGTTCAGGGTTTGGGGTGTTTCAGAAAACACAGTGGGTTTTGCTTTTTCCTTTTGCTTCCCATGGGTGCTTCTCCACAGCACAAGGCACCAAATCCCCATGGTCTGACGTGGCTGAAGCTTCCAGTTTTGCAGCCAGCATGAAGCACCCTTTCCTGCAGTGGAATCATCTGCTGCTGTGATTATAACACCAAATATTCTGGCATCCAAATAAAACTGCTCATCCTGGCAGGACTGGAGCAGCAGCCTGTTCTGCAGAGGCTTGCTTTTGTTTTGACACCATTTTATGACAGCGGCAGGGACAGTCCCACATTTGATTTATAAGCAGCCATTTTTTCCCTAATGGGATGGATATTTTGAGCCTGTGAGCTGAGCAGTGCTGTGCCAGAAGTGAACGTCATGTGAGCCAGTTCACTCTGGGTGCAGCATGTAAATAGCTGGCAGCCTTCGTGTTGCTCAAACCAGCGCCTGGTTTGAGAAAACGCTGCTGCTGGGAGACCCTTCCATGTCCACGGAGCCAGGATGTTTCCCCTGCTTGAAGATGAAGCATCTTGGCCGTGTCTGGGCAGTGAAAGGGAAACGAGCTGCAGATTTCCAGCGTGTGGCTGCCCATGCACACTCCTGCAGCGTGGCTGCGCTGGTGTCTGCTGGCTGGGGATGCTTCTGTCGGCTGTGCCGGTGGTTTAGCTCTGGATGTGGGAGGTCTGCAAGGCAGAGCTGGCGGGTGAGGGAGAGGGGAATCTGTTCCCGTGCTGGATTTCTGACTTCCCAAAGCTGCTGCAGCGTTTGGAAGGCAGGCAGTGGGAAGGGATCCACGTGCAGGTGCTGTCTGTAAGCAGAGAGGCGTCTGCGTGCTCTCCTGGGGCAGGAACAGAGGCTGGAGCTGTTCCTGGGGTCTGTCCCATGGTGGTCTGTCCTTGTCATCCTGTCAGCCTCGTCATCTTCTTTCCCAAGCTGCCCAAGCTTTTGAAGAGCCCCGCATCATTTACCCCAGTGGCTGTGCCAGAGCAGGAGCTGTCACTTCCAGCCTAAACTCATTCCTGGCCAGTTTCTAAAAACATGACTCTGTGTCAGTGCTGTTCTTCGGCTTCACTTTATTTTTTTTCTCCCCTTGCTGTTTACTCAATCCCTGGGGTATTTTTAGCTGGCCATGGATCACCTGATAGCTTCTTTTCTCCTTCTAGGATAGGAAAACTGAGCCTCCCCTGCTCTTGCTGTGGCAAAGGGTTCTCGTGACCCCAAACAGCCTCGGAACCCTCCTCATGCTCCTCCCTGTCACAGTTTGTGGTTTTTGGACACAGCAGCCAGGTCTGGGTGCTGAGGTCTCCTGGGTCTCGTGCTGTCTCCGCCTTCCTCAACCTCTGTTAAACACCTGGCACCGATCCAGGCTGCCTTGTTTTCTTTGAGCTTTTTGTTTGTTTGTTTGCATTGGCTTAAATCCACTTTCCAGCTGTTGAAAAGTTTGATCCCTCTCACACAGCCAAGGCTGAGGAGTTTCCTCTTCCTGCCTGCCACAGGGATGGAGTGGTGGGGACACGTCCGTCTGTCTGGGACCCTCTGCTTCCTCTGGGGTGTTTACCTGCCACAAATGCTGTTTTCATCTCCTCTGGCTGAGAAAATACCCCCTATAAAGATTCTAGGCACTCATGGCCACATCCTCTGACCCAGGACCTCCATAATGAGGGATGGATTTATGGAAGGTCTAGAAATACCTCAGGGGAATGCTCTGAAAAATAATTTAATAGAAAAAAGAAGGCAGACTTGTGGCGAAGTCAGACGTGAAGCTGGCTTGTAATGGTATTACTTTATTTCATGGAAGTGGGCTGTATCCCCAGCAGTGTGATCAACAGGTTTAGTGAGGGGATTTTCCCCCTTTACTCTGCTCACCTAAGATGCCACCTGGAGTATTGTGTCCAGCTGTCAGGATTCCAACATAAAAAGGACATGGATGTGTTGGAGCAAGTCCAGAGGAAGCCACAATGATGACAGAGGCTGGAGCAGCTCTGCTGTGGACAGGCTGAGAGAGCTGGGGGTGTTCAGCCCAGAGAAGAGAAGGGTGCAGGGAAACTTTACAGCACTTCCAGTGCCCAAAGGGGGTCCAAGAGAGCTGGAGAGGGACTTTGGAATAGGGATGGAGTGACAGGACAAGGGGGAATAGCTGACAGAGGGCAGGTTTAGATGGGATATTGGGAAGAAATTCTTGGCTGTGAGGCCCTGGCACAGGTTGCCCACAGGAGCTGTGGCTGCCCCACCCCTGGAACTGCCCAAGGCCAGGTTGGATGGGGCTTGGAGCAACCTGATCTGGTGGAAGGTGTCCCTGCCCATGCCAGGGGGTGGAATGAGATGATCTTTTAGGTTCCTTCCAAACCAAACCTTTCTGTGACTCTTTGAATGAGCTGTGTCGTGGGCTGGGGCATCTCGGGGGCTCATTGCCCCTGTCCCGCTGTGCCGTGAGGGTGGTCAGCCGCGGGCTGTGGTGGATGCCTGCTCTCAAAATGTCCTTTTAATGGGGTGGAGCAGCTTCTCTGGTCTCTCGCCTTGAGCAGGACCGGCAGACTTCGCAGGACGGATCCGGTGCCTGTACCCCGAGCAGACGAGCAACGCCGCGGGTGCTGTTCCCGACACGGCTCCCTGTGCTCGGCGGGGCTGTCCTCACAGCGCGGTGCGGCTCCCGCGGCTGCCGCCCGGGGCCGGCGGAAACCGGCGGAGAGCGGCAGCGAACGCCGCGGGGCGTTCCCCGCTGCCCCCGCTCCGTGCCGGGCGGGGGAACCGCATCACCTCCCGCCGCCGATCCCGTTTTTGTCGCTTTTCCCTGGAAGGCGGCGAGCCCCGACCACCGCCCGGGTGCCGCTGTCCCCGCGGAGGGTCCGTGTGTGCGTGCGGGTCCCGCTCGGCCCCGCGGCCAGCCCCGCTTGTCGCGCCCGGTGCGTGCGGCTGTCCCGGGAGAGGCCAGGTGCAGCCCGGGGCGGGGGTGTCGGGGGATCGGGGAGGGTGCTGGGGGGTACCTGCATACCGGGAGGGGTCCCGGGGGATATCGAGGCGTACCGCAGGAGTACCGGGGGAATCCCGGCGAGTACCGGAGGAGAAAAATATCAGGGGATACCTGCGGGTGGGAGGTACTTGGGGGAGATATCGGGGGATACCGGGCAGTAGATATCGGGGGTTACCGGGAGAAGAAAGAGGGAGGGTACCGGGAGAAGAT
>VZSE01007168.1:56617-89361 GCA_013398275.1 Promerops cafer
AGAGAGGATCGCTGCGCTGGGCAGGGATGCCGGGGCTGGGGAGGGGGCTGCGGGTGCGGGGATGAGGAAGAGGAGGAGGAGGTGATGGAGGAAATGCGTTGTGGGCTGTGCTGGGGCAGCGGGCCTGCGCTCTGGGTGGGGGGGCACGGCTGCAGGCTGGCTTGCAGGGCAGGGGGCTCTGAACCGGCTTCTGGGGCTGGGAGGGGGCCCTGACCTCCGGGCATCACTGCGGGGAGCTGGGTCAGACCCCCGTCCTGCCAGAGCGCCCGGTGCTGGGGTGTCCCCAGTGAAGGGAGCTGCCCTGGCTGGGTGTGTGGCCGGCTGCTTTCCTGTGACACTCGGGGCTCCCCGGGGTTCCCCCTTGGACAGGTGTGGTCCCAAATTTGCTTGCTCCCGTGGGTCCCAGGGACCGGGACGAGTGGAGCTGGACGCAGTTAATGCAGCTGCAGCATGTGGGGCAGCCTGGAGATGCCACTGAGCTGCGGTGTCTCCCAGCTGGTCAGTCTGGCAGTGCTCCTTGCTGAGCCATTGGTGGCATAAACCATATTTATAGAACCCTCACGCACCTTCCAGAGCAGCTCTGTACTTTTGTATGGGGCAGAGCAGACCTGGTGGGTCTCTGAAGCCACCTCTGGGGATGTGGGGCTGTGTCCCCCATCCCAGCCCCTGCCTGATGGCAGTGGGGACATCAGGATGCTGGCTGCAGCCCCCCTGCCCTGGCATTTGTTCCCTCAGTGCCTCCCCAGTGAGCTGCCTGCCCCGTGCAGGGGCAGTGGGCTCCAGGCTGTGGCTGTTTGCTGCATTTTCATACCTGCTGCTCGGCAAGTGGAACAGAGTCCTTGAGCAGAGCCCTGTGGCAGTCGGAGTGAGCACCTGAGGGGCTCTTCCAAGGGCACCTGTGCCTCTCCCATCCCTCCGGGTCACTTGGCAAGCTGGCCCCAGCAAAAACCAGTTCTACACCCGAGCGCCTGGCATTCAGCAGGCAGCTCTGCCTGGCTGCTAGCGGGGAGATCCCTTAACCCACGGGGCTTTTCCATTCTGAGCAGTGTGTGTTCTCTGTGTGGACTCACTGCGTGTCGCTCCCTGCAGGTTGAGGCTCTGAAGGAGGCCACCCCACGAGGCGAGCCATGGCCCCCACGCTGGCCACGGCGCACCGGCGGCGGTGGTGGATGGCGTTCACAGCCATCATCGAGAACCTGCTCTTCTCCGCCGTCCTGCTGGGCTGGGGGTCCCTGCTCATCATGCTGAAGGCAGAAGGGTTTTATTCCTACCTGTGCTACGGGCTAGGTAAGCATGCTGCGGGCTCCTGTGTGGATAAGCTGCTGCTGAGGTTTGCTGGTGTGGTTCCCTGCTCTTGGGTGGTGTGGGATTGGTTGGAGGAGGGCTGAGCTCCACCTCAATCCCAGCAGAGAGGGAAGGGATTTGTGCTCCTTCCTAAAAGCAGTGGCGTCCTTGTGATGGTGCAGTGTGCCTGTGGGTGATGTTGCTTTGTAGGGTGATTGGAAAAAGGAGCTTTAATGATGGGGTAGAGCTTTTCTGGATGGCCTTTTCTACTTGGCCACGAGTTCTTCCTCTGCAAGGGAAGGCTGGATGGGTTCTGGAGGATGGTGGTTTGTGGGGAGGCTGTCCTGAGTTTATAAGAGGAACTTTGTCCTTAGTGGTGAGAAAACAAGGAGCATGGGTGGCAGTAATATCAGGGCAGTCCAGTGCTGCTGTTGAGGAGAATTTGCAGAATTAAATACTACTGATCAGTACTCTCCTCCTTCTGCTCAGACCAGGCTGTGTTTCTGTGAGGGCTTGAGGTTTACCCTCTGCCCCAGCCAGATGTGACTGTCCCTGTTACAGACACAGCCAGGAAGGGAAGAGATAATTTTGTGGTGTGGTAATGGTAGTCCTGGGAAAACAGCCTGGAGGTGGACATCTATCCCTGGAGGTGGACATCTATCCCCAGCCTGGGCATGGAGAGAATTGTGCATCCCACAGCATGTTTGGGTGGTCAGTGGGGTTAAAAGGAACCCGAGGGTAAAGGTGTGGCGTGGATCTGGAAAGCTGCTGTGGTGACTGAGGGTTTGCATGTGCTCAGAGAAGGGAAGGGCAGAGTGAAGAGAGGCACTTTGGGCTCTGTCCAGAGATGTGATGGAGACTGAGACTGGATCAGCCCATTTGGGGCTGGTGGAGGAAGCAGTTTGTGAAAAGTTTGTGAGAATAGTGGGGAAAACTGAGGTGTGGGGAAAAAAAGTCCAGACAAAGGTACCTGTGAACGATGTGATGATACTTTGGGTTTTGCTCATTCACCAGCTGCTTGTTATCTGCCCTGCTTTGTGTACCAGGGCCTGGGTTGGTTCACCTGGCAAACATGCACATGTTTGAGTCTTTTATCAGCTGCAGTTTGGCAGCTCCCTCTCCATCCTGTGCTCTGCTCTCAGGGCAGTGCTCCCAAGCGTGTCCGTGTCACTCGGGTCCCCAGGAGCACTCCTGTGTGTGAGGGAGACTCCCGGTGCCTGGAGACCTTGCAGGACGTCTGTTCAAGGCTGCAGTGTTCTCTCAGCATCATGGAGACTTTGTCACAGCCTGTGTAAGAGATGGCTTTAAACCCATCAGGTGGAGACTTTCTGCCACCCAGATAGAGCACGGCAGGAGCTGATAAGCAAATGCTGACTGTGTCTGTGAGCAGGCATTTGCTTGTCTGCTTCCTGAGATGTGCTCTGCTGACAAGAACTTCTCTTGGGGCCCACCTCGTGCTCTTTGCCTCGACTGCTTTCGGTTTGTCCCAGATCAGTGAGGTTCACCTCGGTTTCTCACTCCTGCTCACCAGTCTGTGGCGTTTCTGGCTCTGCCCGTGCCCACAGACCACGGGGAAGATGCAAATGTTTGGACTGCTGTGAAATTGCTGCCCTGGGGGCAACTGCTCCCTCCCAGTGGCCAACCTGTGCCCTGAGGCAAGAAAGCTTAATCCCCGAGAAGAAATTTGTGTAGTCAAATGTTCATTGTCCTCAAATATCTGGCCATCACTTCTGAACTCAGTGATGGCTTGTGATGAGCCTGGGGACATTGATCCATGCTGACTCACTTTCCTTTCTCTGGTTTTGCCCTCACTGTAAGAGTTTTGTGTGGAGGACTCCTGGCTCCAAGAGTGTGGAGGCTCCCAGGACCAGTCCCACACTGAGTTTTCCCTTTGCTGGCATGAGGGTGACCCAGTGGTTGTCTTTTTCAGTGTAACCTATTGAATCCTGCAGCCAACTTGGCTGGAACGTTGCTGCAAACAAATCATGACCAGTAGCCTTTGGGCACTTGTTGTTCCTAATGCTGCTGAGGGCATGTAAGTATTGCAAAGAAAAAGAAAAATAGAATTTTCCTAATGAGCCAAAGGTTCTTGGCAGGGCTTTCAGTTTGCCAGCATAAGCTCTTGCACTTTTTGGTGCTTTCCAGTGAAAGGCAAAACTAGACGTTGTCCCTTCTGCAGGCTCTTCTTTGAAGGTGACAGCCCAGAAGGTGCTGCAGTTCATGAAGGACTCCTTGTCTCCCTGTTGAATCCCTCACCTTCCTTGCTTGCCCTTGGCTCCTCGTGTTGGATTTTACTCAGCCGTTGTACAAATGTGGGGTCCAAGGGACCCTTAACTCAGTAATGTGAGGGTGGAGATGGACACCTGGGGAAAAAAAAAACATCCAAAATAACAGAATATTTTTAGAGGAGTTGTGCAACAGGGCTGGAGTGGGGGGTTGTACCCGTTGGGCCACCTCCTGAGGTATGTTTGAAATTCGCTGACAAGGAGGCTGGTAGTAGCACTTTGTTCCCATTTTAATTTTACTACACTACTACTTGGCCTTTAACCAACTGAAGCAGCATCTTTTATTCGGTGCAAGTGCTGACTCCACAGTCTTTATCACGGTTCTGGGCCTTATCAGCTCTTGGGGAATTTGATCAGTCCAGGGCCTTGCCTTGCTATGATGTTTCTGGGATTGGGAAGCTGAATGCTTGGGTCTGAAACGTGCTTAAAAAAAGAAAAATGTCCTGAACTTGATAATCTGCTCACAAAGAGCAGAGATAAGGAGCACAGAGGGCTTTCCTCTAAGACAGGGCTGCAGAATACCAAAGGGATGATAAGCTAATTTACTTACAGCGAGTTAACGAGCCCTGACGTGGTCATAGTGGGAAGGTGCTGCCTTACAGCTCTTTTTCCCTAATTTATCTGAGCTCTGGGTGGGGAACTTGCAGTCTGAAGGTCCATCACAATCTGGGGAGATATGACAGCTATGATTTGTGGAAGGGCTGCACACATGAGGTTTTAAACAGGAAAAGAGTAAAGGTGGTAAATATTCAGTTTGTACAGGAAACACAGTGTGCTGATCAGCAGCTGTCGTGGGAAGGTGCTGGCTGAGAGCTGCTGCAAAATGAAACCACAGCTGGGGAGAGAAGGGGAGTTTAACTGACACTGTGCCTTGGTCACAGGAAGCTTTCAGGCACCCGGGGAGAGGGTCCAGGAAGTGCAAGTGGAAGGGCAGGGAAACCCGAATAAATTGCTTTTGCAGTGGTACAAAGCAAGAACATCTCCTCCCAGTTCCCAGAACTATGACACCATCCTGAAAAGAGAAAACATGTTCTTATGTGGGCAGACTGCAGAATCAGTTGTTTGCACATGTCTTTCAGTGTGCTATTTTTTTAAACCAATACTCCCAGTTCTTTACCCTTGATTTCTGTCCTTTTTTTCCCTCCTTTTTTTTTTTTTTTTTCCTTCTTCTATAAAAAAGAGAGGAGGAAGGTGAGGGTGTGCAGGCTGTGACACAGCTATTGTCGGGGTGGCTGGGGGTGTCTTGCCTGTTTGACTCAGTCTGATCCATGAAATAAGATGAAAGGAAAGCTGCTCTCTGCCATCTGAGATGGCAGTCACTCCTGGAAAAGCCAGACTCGTTCCTCTGGTAATGTGGTGTGTGTGTGTGCCTGGGATTTGAAGAGGTCAGTAAAGAGCAGTTAATGATTGACCCTCACATGGAACCTGCAGCACTTAATTTGGGAGAAAGGATGGCTTTGAATGTTCCAGCCTGAACAAATCCCAGCGATGATCTTGACATAAATGATTACCCAGGCAGCCTTCTCCTCACCTAAGCTGTCATTCTTTAAATAGTAACTCGAACTACTAATTGGGCAGTAGAAATCCTGCTGCTTGTGTGGGGAGAGCTGTAAAAATAGGCAGCAATGTTCTTGTAATTGCTGGTAAAGACTTGTAGCTTCTGCTGGCTTGTCAGTGAGGCAGCAGTGAGTGAGCACAGCCTCTGTGCTGCTGCCTTGCCCGGGTGTCACACCTCGAGTGCTGCATGCAGATGGACTTGGCAGGAGGGTTTGGGGAGGGCAGCACCGTGGGCACAGAGCCAGTCCTTCCCCAGAGCAGTTTTCCAGATGGAGCCAGGCACGCAGGAGATTGTCCCGGGAGTGTGGCGTGCACCGATCTGGAACGGGATCTGAGCTGTGACTGAGGGGAAGCTGCTGTTGGCTGTAACCAGGTGCATTAGGTAGGTGAGTAGTTAGGCAGGTTCTCTGCCCATTAAACCCCTCCTAGCTGCATGTCCTGTGCTGCCACTCGCTGTCCTGTGCCAAGGAGCTGCTGGCACCCGAATCCGTGCTCGCGGATGAGACGGCTCTTGGCTGGACCTTGTGCCTGCTGCACGCACCTGCAGCCCCTCCAAAATGTTCTATTTATGGAGGTGGCTCAAAGGATCAGGGGATGTCAGGGTGCCAAGGGCTGCTGGAATAATTTCCATTATGCCTCAGTGGATCTTCTCTTGTTGCTCAGGGGCTGCTTCTATTTTCACAAACAATTTGTATTTCCACGTAGAGCTGTTGCTCGGCCCCTCCTTGGAGCTGGCACTGAGCAGCTGTAAACAAGGTGGTTGGTACAGGCAGGGAGTGAAGTTTGGTGTCCCATTCCCAGCCTTCCAGTGTTCAGAGAGGGGTAAATTTCCTTGCTGTTTCTGAGCTGTGTCCTCGTCACCTCGTCCTGGGAGGGCCAGCAGGTGTGTGCTGTGCGAGCTCCTCGGGGACACGCAGCAGTGAACACATCAAAACAGGAACAGTGTTCTCCAGCTTCAAAGGCTGAGTGTTTCTGTTTGGAGATCTCTTTGTGGGGAGGGTTACTGGGGCTCTAACACGTGCAGCCAGAAGTTATAAGGTCACTGTGCTGTTCGTGTCCCTCCACCCTCCTTCCACTCATCAGCAGAGCTATCTCTGGAGAGTGCTGACACAGGGAAACTGCTACTACTTTGTCAATTCCCCCCCTCCTCTCCTTGTTTTCCCGAGTTTCACCTCTCACCCACATCTGTTTCCTATGAATTTATCTTTGTGGAGAGCCCAAAAGCTTTGATGCTGTGGGTGAAAACTGCAGAGAGCCTCCCAAAGTCTGTCCAGGACTGATTTCTGGGGATGTGACTCGGGTGCCTCAGGCTGCAGTGCTGCCCTCCCTGCAGAGAAGATGCTGCTGGTGGCACATGTGACATTTTGGGGATATTTGTTGCTTACTCTGGCTATCCATGACTGACAGGACAAGAGAAGGGGCAGATTAAGTTATCAATCAGGAGCACATGGCAGCGGAAAGGAACACAGGCAGCTTGAAACCATCTTAGCAAAGATGCTGGTGGGAGCAGTGTAAATGGGGAGAAATGCCCCAGCCTTCCCTGGAGTGCTGGGAGGGGACAGAGGCAGCTCCAAGGCCTCAGGTATCAGTGCCTGAGTTCCTGCTGATACCTGATGGCAGGAAGGTGGAGTGAGGTTTGTTTGCAGTGGACACAAAGCTGGGAGGGTGGTTTAGGGCAGCTGGGAGAGCCGGGGTGAAACCAGTAACTGCAGAGGGGCTGAGGCTTGGGTACAAGGGAGGGAGGTGCAAGGTGAGGCTGTGCTACCTCCAGAGATAACACAGAGCAGCCATGGGGATCTCCCCACCAGCCACAGCAAGCAGTGAATGGGAAGCCACTTGCACGTGAGGGATTCCTGCTAATTAACTAAACCAACCAGGGCTCGCTGGGAACCTCCAGCCTCCCTTCATGCTGGGGGTTGTGTCGGTGACTTCTCTCTCTGTTCCTCCTTTAGTACTGAACTCTGTCAGATCAATTATTAAATAAGAAGGAGAGTGTTTTATATCACTGGCTTGCAGCAGCAAGAGAGCAAGTGCTTTGTCATAGCAGCAAAGGTTCCAGATAAGTGTTGGGAGGAGGAGAGCTGGAGTGCACTGGAGCTGTGAGTAAATGGAAGTCTGAAGGCACACAGCTCACTCGAGGAGTTGTAAGCAGCCTTGGGATAGACATGTAACAGGAGAAGAGCTGACATGAGGCAGTAAAAGGGAACTTCTTTCCTTTTTTTTTTTTAGCTGTCCTGTTTCTGTCTTGGTTACACAACGTGGGCTCTGTTCAGTGTGGGAGTTTGCATGCAGAGTTCCTCATGTAAGGGCAAGAACAGAAAGCTGGGGATATAATTGATCTGTGTGACCTAAACCCATTTTGAAAGAATAGAAAATGCTAATTATGGGGCAGGACTTAAAGATGCATCAATCCTTTAAAAAACCAGAGAAGGCAGGTGAGCTGCCAGCCCCCCTGGGAACAGGGTAGTTAAATGCAGGAAGGATTTTTCAGAGCCAGGGCAGTCAAAGCAGGGTGGCTGCTGCAAAGCCATTCTTCATCCTGATGCCTGCAGTGAGGGTAGGAAGCTTTTCATTTGAGCAGGCTGTTGCTCTGTGCCAGGCCTTGTCAGCCTGGTGTCTGGAACCAAAATAACTGATTTGGCTGTAGCTGTCGTTGGTTTTGTTAGGGAAAAGATCTCTGAGAACATGACAGCTGTAGATTAGGAGGACCTTATTTTTGTATCCCTTCAGGTTTGGCTGGGTTTAGTCTCCTGTAATTGGCAGGCCCTTGCTGTATAGTTGTTTTAATAAATTAATGAATCGCCATCCTTAGATTTTTACCCTGCTGCTGCATGGGATATGTGTCTCCTGGGTGCTTTTTCCTGCTCAAAGCAGAGCTCACCAGGTTTCCCTCATCCTTCTGCTGCTCTGCTTCTCCATTTCTCACTGATTAGAATAAAAACTGGACTGTGGAGGGCATATGCCCAGCAGGGCTCTTCCTTTCCCTCCTTCCTGCAGCATGTTAAATCTCATCCTAACACACTGTCCTCTCTCACCCCATGTAGAAACCACCACCAACAGCTCTGAGCTCGAGAACAGCACAGCTCCAGAGCACAAATGGCCTTCCTGCAACGCCCAGGATGAAATGCTGAACTTGGCCTTCACCATTGGCTCCTTCCTGCTCAGTGCCATCACGCTGCCCTTGGGAATTGTCATGGACAAGTACGGCCCCCGCAAGCTGCGGCTGCTGGGCAGGTGGGTGTGCAGGGCTCCAGGGTGGGCTGAGGGCTCAATTCCCACCCTCTCTGGGTGCTGTGCCTGCTGTGGGGTCCCTGCAGCCTTGGAAAAGCGTCTGAGGGATGGGGCTGGGATCTGCACAGGACAGCAGAGCAGCTCTGGGGTGATTTCAGCCAGCACAGTGAATTGCTCCATAAGGGAAGGGCCTGGAACTCCGTGTCCACACTTCAGCTCTCCAGTGCTGCTCTGTGATCCTGGTCCAGATGGAGCCTGGAGGAAGAGCAGAGTCATTTGTGAGTCAGGGAGGGTAGCTTTCTCCTTGGGCTGGGAGCTATGTCCTGAGAGGCACAAAACCAAGATGTTACATCATTGTTTGCAGGCTGGGGAGTTAACTCAGGGATAAAAATGTCCTGTTGCCTTTCCCAGGGCCCTTCTCTTCCATGTGGTGTGTGTTGCTTTCTGCCTCAAACAGCGAGGTTGTTGACTGCTTCTGTCGTGGCACATAGGGATTAGTGGCTTTTGGGATCAGTGGACCCCAGCACTGTTTTAACTGTCACAATCTTAATGCAGTGAACTTGATTAAAAACCAAACTGGCCTGTGGGCAGAGTGGGGAAAAACAGGGCAAGTCTCTGAGTCAGACCCTGTGAGAGAGGAGCTGAGTGCTGGGGCTCAGGACAAAGGCTGCTGCTGCTGCCTTTGGTCACCCTGAGGTGAGGGCTGGAAAAACTCTGTGCTGGAAAGCCAGTGGGAATTTGGGTCCAGACAGAGCTGCGTCAGTGCTGGGAGGAAAGGTTCCTGCCCCAGCCCTTGTGCAAGGCTTGCCTGTAATACTTGTTTGCCAGTAATATTTGGGTATTCCCCTGGATTCTGCTTTCCAAATTGCCAGCTTCCCTCCCTCTTAGAGAGCTGCCCTGCGAGGCGCTGAGGAGGTGGAAGCAGCTGTAATTCTCTGTGGGTAGGGCTGTTTGTGAGAATCTCATGGCTCTGGTTCCCTTTCAGTGCCTGCTTTGCCGTGTCCTGCGTGCTCATCGCGTACGGTGCCAGTAACCCAGACTGTAAGTTGGCATCTTTCTGCTGAGCTGGGAGCATTTCAGGGCTGTGGTTTGGGGATTTTGGGGAAGCAAAGTTCAGACTGTCACCCCACCCCAGTGCTGTGCTGGGGTCTTGCTGGGGACACAAGCCAAGCAATCTGCCAGCCTGAGGGAGCCAAGTGGCTCTGGGAAGGGCTGGTGTTTCACAACACCAAGTGGAGAGTGTAGCAAGGGCCAAATGTCTGAGATACCCAGGTCTGTTAGTTTTGTGTTTGGGCAGGGCCAAGTCCTGTAAAGGAGCAATTCCAAACGAGTTCATGGCTTTTTTCAGGGTTGGGAAATAGGTAATAGCACACAATGTGTAATTGGCTTTTTTGCCAGAGGAAGATGGAGCTTGCTGCTCAAGAGCAGATAGTGAGATGACCTTTTGGATTGTTTGCTCAAGTGAATCTTCCTTTTGAGACCCATCACACAAGCTGCATCAGCAAGTCTGTGCATTAGAGAAAAGGAACCCTTCCATCCCATCCTGTCTTGGAGGAGAGCCCTGTCCCTCCCAGTCTGTGTGACTGGGTCAGGAACAGCCTGACATGTCCTGAGGGTGTTGATCCACAGAGGTTTTCACATGTCAGGACCAAACCCTTTAGGGGTCTGTCTCCTTTCCCTCTGCACCCCAGTGGGAGCTGAGGGCAGGTTTTTTATTGTTGCAGCTCTGTCTGTGCTGATATTCATTGCCCTGGCTCTGAATGGCTTTGGTGGGATGTGCATGACCTTCACCTCGCTCACGGTAAGTGAAGAGTTACTACCTGGCTGCTTTATCCCTCTCTGTGGCTGTGAGCTGGGCTGGCAGGCAGGAACAAAGTGGATCTTCTGCCTGTGGCTTGAATAGCACGTGTTTGTGTTTGGTACAAAGGGTCACTCACCCTTGGGAGTGAGTCCTTGGTTGTTATTCTAAAGCTTGTTTTCCCCAATCCTTTTTTTTTTTTTTTTCACCTGCCCTTTGTATCTCAGGTGAAGGTGGGGGGAAAAAAGGAAGTGTTTTTGTCTAGGACTCATAATGTGCCTGTACATGCAGTGCTCAGCTGCTTGGCACAGGCTGGACGTGTGTTTGCACTGGATTTAGCATTGACATAGTGCAGGAAGAATCAGCAGGGCACAAACCCTTGCAGCTGGGTATGACCAGCTTTCTGCAAGCACAGTTTGCTTTTTGCCCTGGGAGCATGGTCCTTCTTCATCACAAAAGGTTTTGCTTTTCAGAAGGGTGAGAGTCCCTCACAGGCTTCCTTAGAAATGCTGTGTTGTTGGGTGTGCACAGCCCACTTGGATGTGTTCAGGATTGTATGGAAAGCTTTGGTCAGCAGCTGTCAGCTGGATCTCTATGTTTTGGGGTTCTTTCTGCCTGGAGGCAGAAGCAGTATCATTCTCCAAATAACTGCTTTATTTTCTGCCTCATTACCCTGATTGTTGTCAGTGTGGCTCAAACAGGGCTGGGTGGAAAGTCGCCCAGAAAACAAGCCTGGGAAGCACGGAGGTTTTTGTTTTTTTTTCCCTGAGCTGTAGCTGAAAACTTTCAGATTTGGACTGCAGTACCTTGAACTTGCTGTTAAAGTAAAACTTCCTGTTAAAGTTACCTCTAATTTAACAGGGCTTAAACACTGGCTGAACAAGGCTTAGACGCTGGCTGAAGTCCTGAGACATAAATTTGGCAGAGGCTGGCTTTAGAGAGCACTCTGTGTACTGTGGTTTTGCTGCTGCTGTTGCTTTCGTATATTCAAAGCTTTCAGAACTCTGTGCAGATGTTGCTCTCTCCTTCATATGTGGTGCTCTTCACTTGGCTGTGACCCCGAGGAACCGTGGGACAATTGTCATCCTGCTTCAAATAAAAGCAAGGAAGAGAGGAGCACGTCAGTAGTGCTGTGGGAGAGGAGAGGATTCCCATCCTGCTGCTGCCAGCATTGATTATTGTCTCTCTGGGTGATTATTAAGGGGTCACAGATTATTTTAGAACCACTGGTGATGATAGGAGTGAGGGCAGGACAGGGCAGGAATAGATTGGGTGTGCTGTGCTGTGGCTTTTAGCAGCAGAAGTAAGCAAAGCCACTTATTAGTGCCCTCATTAGTGAGCCAGTTCTGCAGGGCCAAGGAAGAGCAGCAGCAGGAAAAAAGTCAGGTCTTCCATGAGGAGATCCAAGCCTTGGGGAGGTCTGAAGGAGGCAGTGATGTTGTGAGGTCACACAGATGCCTCAGGTGGAGCCCGTCCCTTCAGAGTGTTCTGCAAAGAGCTGGGGTGGCTTCAGGCCTGACTTCTCCAATCCACAGGCAGGTGTAGCTGCTTGTGCAGCTGCACGGAGGCATTTTGGTACCTGAGGCGTGTGAATGTGATTAAAAATAGCCTGAAGTGGGAGGGGAGAGCTTCTTCACCTGCACCACAGAGTAGCTGTGCTGCTGCCTGTTAGAACCAGCTGTATTTTGGCTGTTGGCAGCTTTCAGCTTTATCATTCTGCCTGCAAGCTGCACTTGGTGTGTCAAGAGCCATCTTCTGCTGTCACAGGGGGATATCCTGTGGATTCCTTCCAGCTGTGGCCCCTGGAGACCGGTGAGGGAGGGACACAGGGACAAGCCCGTGGGTGACGTGGCCTGAAGGCGCTGTGCTCCGCCTTGTGCCCAGGAGGGGACGGGCTGAACGCTGAAAGGGGACACTCAAAAGACCTTTGTAAGGACGTTCATTACCGAGGAGATGAGCCCTGCTCGTCCCGGTGCCAGGGGAGCTCGGTCTGGCTGCTGAGCGCCCGCGCGCGAGTCACAGCAAGGTGACTCCCTGCTCCTGCCAGCTGCAGGTGACCCGAGGTGCTCCAGCAGATGGGTCAGACCCACTGCTCCAATGGTCCTCAGCCACCCCAGGCAGGTTTTGGTTGCTGCTTCGTGGCAGGGTGTCCCTGAAGGCCAGCTTGTGGGGCTGCAGGTGTCGACACCTCGCGGGACACGGTGCGACGCGGTGGCAGGGACCCTCAGGCAGGGATAAAGGGGATCTCCGAGGATTAGAGCCTGGGACAGTGCTCCACAAAGCTTTGCCTCTTGAGTTTAAAGCCTTTTCCAGCAACAAGTCCCCAGGGTATCACAGCACATGGCAAGCTGTGGAGCCAAAACAAGCTGCTGCTCCTGGGTGCCTGGGCTGTGGCTTGGGGAGGAGGGGGCAGCCAGCAAACGGTTCCCAGTTCTGGGAACAGGGTCAGGCTGTGCCTGTTGTTAAAATGCAGAGGGGAGATTTCTGCCTCGTGACTTGGTCTTGGCCAATATAAGTGAAGATTGGAAATGGAAACAGATCTGTGCTGGTGGCTCTGACAGCAACGCAGGAATCTGGCGCTGATTCTGCTCCGAAGCTATTTCATGCAAAGAAATAAACATGTGTGATAAATTACCACAAAGAGCCTTTTATAGATTGTTCTCTGTCCTGTTTTCCTTTCAAAGAATTACAGCTGCTTTGCTCTGATTTTCTGCTGCAAACAGCCCCCTTTAATCAGAGACAGGGGACATCTCTGTGTAGGGAATCTTCTTTGCTTGGAAATATTAGGAAAACTTAGGGCCCTGTGAGCTTTTGTTTGTTGGAGAATGGGAACAGGAGTTTCCATATGCTTTGGGCAAAGGGGGTTGTTTGAGGCTTTCCTGCAGAACATATTTTTAGTGTCTGTGTAACTTCCAAATACACCCCCAACAGGGAAAACAAAGTTTAATTGAACAAAAATACCATTTTTCAGTAGTCTTGTTCTCAATGCCTTGTTTTTTTTCTAGTGTTCTTTCAAACAGTCCTCACAAGAGGAGGGAAACAGGCTTTGGTAGCAATGCTGTGCTGTCTTCTGTATATGGAATGTCTCCAGGGAAAAGCTGGAAAACAATATAAATTATTACAAAGTCACTGTAGGGCAGATGAGGAAAAAAAAAATCTGCAAGAGGAAATGATTTATCAGTTTAGGATTACAGACCTGCAATAAAGGACTCCAGTAAAAAACAGTTACGTGTGGCAACATCCACTGAGTGTCTTTGTGACAGGGCATAAAGTTAATATTACGTTGAGTGTTAGTGACCTTTAAACAAGAGGCTTAAGAGTTTGTCGTCATAGGTCTTGCAGAATTGGAGCTGTCATACCAGAGTGGGCAGAAGTTAGTGGAGGAGTCACTCCTGGCCTGCAGGGATGAGATCAGAATGAGGATTAGATCCTTTCTGGTGGCAGAAAAACAAAGCTCACTTGCTCCGTGGCTTGTGTTTTTTGTTGGGTGGTTTTTTTCTTTTTCCCCTCCTCTCTGTGGTTCATTTTTTCCAATGCTTGCTACTATAAAGACAGCATGAAAAATGACTTGGTAAATATTGCATGTTATTTTTGTAGCTGGTCTTCAGATGAGACCTGCACAGGCACTGCTGGTGCTGGCACAGTCTGAGAGGTTTTCTGGTCTTGAAGGGACTTTTCCCCCTTCATCTCCCCTCTGCCCCTCCAGGTAGTCCCACATTTCTCTCCCTTCCAAGTGCTCAGTGTTTGCAGTTTCTGCTTTGATTGGGCTGGATAAGACATTAAATCTCTTCTGTCCAATTTTTTTAATCTAGCTGCAGTTTGGGTGCCAAATTGGATTTTAGGAAATCTTTAGCCTTTCTAGGACTTCTGTCCCAGTCAAGGCAGAAGCAGCCTTGGGTTCTCCTGGTCGTGGCTGCCTGTTCTGTGTCTCCAGTAGCCCTCAGAGCAGGAGGATCCACCTGGAAGTTTCTTGCCTACTGTATGAAAAAGGCTTTTTGTGGACTCTGGATCTCTGGGGAAAACCAGCCTGAGCCAAGAAGCAGCTGTGTTTGTGCAGCTCTTGCCCTGCCCTGAGCTCCCCAGCAGGAGCAGCAGTTTTGTTGTAATTTCTGGAGGTTATTTTAGGTTTGGGGTGTTTGGGATGAAGCAAATGCCCATCGTGGTGACAGCGACCAGCCTTTTTTGCAACCCTCGGATACTCCACCTGCAGATGCTGCTTTCTGGGAGTGTGTAAATTTAGGCCAGTGCTTCCAAGAGGAGATTTTTCAGTGCCTGGTAACAGACCTTTGGATCCTTGAGCTGTTTCCTGCCTGCAGCTCCCGGGAGCAGCCTGCTGGCAGCTCTCCCGCATGCGGGGATCGGCGATGGGTGTGGGGATGCTCCGCAGAGCAGCGCAGCCTCTTCTGCCTCCTCCTCCTCCTCCTCCTCCAGGGTTCACGGGCAGCATCAGGCTCAGCACATTGCTGCTGCTGCTCCCCAGCCCGGGGTTATCTGAGGACCTGCAGCCTGCAGTGCATAGGAAGCTCTGCAGTGAGGCACGGGGATGATAAACAGGCAGATGGGTCCCCCAGTGCTCCTGCACAGGAATATTCTGCCTTGTAAACACGCCGTGACACAAGCCAGATTTGCTTGCCTTATGTGCTGCTCCTGGGAAAGATGGATTTGTTTTTCAGCCGTGCAAGGGGAGTGTGATGGCAGCACTTGCTTGCTGAGGCTCGGGCTGATACTCTCTGAGTCATTTTGTTCAGCAGCCTCTTAGCACAGATGAAGGGCTGCTTGTGCTTTCAGTCCTGGAAGGCATCTGCAGTGTCCTGCTTTGAGGCCCTCTGAGGCTGGCGTGGTACTGATGCTCAAGTGAATTTGGGGAGTAAGTGACCCAAAAAAAAGGAGGTGGAAGGGAAATCTGCCAGCCTGCAGCAGAATCTCTGCCCATTGACCAGCTTTCAGGAGGTGTCAGCCCAGCTCTCCATAGCCTTGACAATTCAATGCTTCTCCCTGTAATTTCCAGTTTCCAGGCCAGCATTAGTGAGTGATGGAAACTTACTCACTTCTGGTTGTTTAGGGAAACAGGAGTTCTTCCTTTCCCAGGAGAGTGGGAAGGTCTCCCAGCTGTTTCTGCCTTAGGATCTTGAGTGGAAGCAGGGGCTAGTGAGAGCCATCCTGGGAGTGATTTTGCTGTTCAGGTGACAGAAGTGGTTGCTGTGAACTGCTGCTGGCTGTCCTTACTGAGAGCTTTGCTTTCCCATCAGATCCTTGCAGAACCAGCCTGGTCTGCTCTCAGCAGTGCCAGCACACCTGTTGGGAGCCCAGGCAGTGCAGTGGGGTGGGTGGCAGGAGTAGCAATGTCGGGTGTTACTTGCTGCAGAGCTCAGTGTGCTGAGCAATAAATCCTTGGATATCTGGTGTTTGTGATTCCTTCCCTGCACCTAGCTCTGGGATAGTGTGCTGAGGCATCTGAGCCCTCCCAGTGATGCAGAAATGATCAGCAGAGAGAGAGAATGTTGCCACAGAAGGAGCTGTGGAGATGGCTAGAAATGGAAATGCAAACAGCAGCACCCTTTGTGCTTGTCTCTGTTTCTTCTTGTTATAACAGGAACTTTCTGATCTGCTGCAAAGGATTTGGGTGCTGACCCAAGGTGCATAAACAAAGCTGGCAGTTCAAGGTGTTGCAGGGTGTGTTAAAGACTGCAGCCTGTGTCTAACAACCCTTGACTAAATAGAGGGTGATAAACAGAGAATTTGGGCACACATTTGTGGGAGAGGAAAAGTGGTGGCTACAGGTTTGGGGTAAGGAACTCTTAAAGAAAGGACAAGAGCTGGAGCTCCCGTGCTAAAGGTGAATGATGCAAAATATGCTGTCAGTCTGGAAAGAAGCAGCATCAGTAAGCACATAAATCTTGGATTGTGGACATTCCCTGTCTCTGGAGACACCAGTGCAACCTGCAGAGTAGTATCTTGAAGAGCTGAGTCATGCCTAAGTAAAACTGGCTGCTTCACATTCTGGTATCCAGGAGAATTAATCCTAAATGCCAATATCTTCTCGAGAAAGCCTCGTTCCCTTGGCAGCAACCTGTTTCAATGGATTTTCCTCTCTCTCCCCAGCTGCCCAACATGTTTGGTGACCTTCGTTCCACGTTCATTGCTCTGATGATTGGCTCCTATGCTTCCTCTGCTGTGACTTTTCCAGGAATCAAGGTGAGGCTGTGGGATCAAGGCTCGTGACTCGTGGTGTTGTGCTGGTGTCTTGGCCCATTTAGCAATAATGTGGCAAGACAGAGGGACCATTTGCTAAAGCACTTTTTTAGGGATGTGCATTTGCAAGATTCGGTTCCTGTCTGTATTAGAGACTTCCCAAGTGACTGCCTCAAGAATGCAGCATATAGAAAATTTTAGAAGTGCTAAGTAGAAGTGAAAAACTAAAGATTTTTTTTTTTAGAAAAGATTGCTTTGTTAATATCTAAGTTGTGTATATATATAAATTTTTTTTTTAATACACGTGTATATTTTATCTATGTGATTGTCACCATTGGTTGGCTTTGAACGTAATTTAGGGCTGGGAGATGGCACTGAAAGGACACGAGATGGTCACCTGGGCTGCCTGGATAGATCACCTGGTTCTGAACCAGGGATGTTTCATTGCAGTCTCAGGTGTAGAGGGAAGTTCGTGCTGGTTTTCCAGGAAAGTCCTTGTCACAAAATCGATTTTTGTTACCACTTGAGTTTAACCCATTTTAAGTGTACCATGATGTTCTTTGACCGTTCCTCTCAGACCTCATTCCAAGAATATTGAAGCATCTTTCTGCTCCTGTAGCCAAAACCGTATTCCCTTGTGATTCCCAGGTTATATATGATTTTGGGGTCTCCTTCATCCTTATTCTGCTTGTCTGGGCAAGCTGTGCAGGACTCGTTTTCCTCAACTGCTTCTTCAACTGGCCCCTGGAGCCTTTCCCAGGACCAGAAGACATGGACTACTCGTAAGTCTCCAGGGCTAATCCCTTTCCTAATCCTCTAGGAAGAGCTGGCACAAAGAATTTAGATGAGTAGACAGGGAACCCCTTGCATGTTGTTTATTGCTGCCACCTCTTAGGCTGAGGATTTCTGCCTGCCACTAGCATGTGAATACCTGTGGAAAGTAGAACTTCCCAAACTGTGGGAATTATGAAGGAAAAATGATCTGTTCCTGGTCATAAGTATTTTTGTATTGATTTATGCCAAGTTGGCCCAGGGAAAGTATCTCAATGTGCTCTGGATCAAAACCATTTGTGGGTCTGTAATGGAAACCAGTGCCTTAAATCCACAAATAGCCTTTCTGACTCCTGCAACGTTGCTGCCTCTGACTCCTCACCCCGTGTTGCAGCTCTCACGCTCTTTGCAACCCAACAGGGTGAAAATAAAGTTCAGCTGGCTGGGATTTGACCACAAGATCACTGGGAAGCAGTTCTACAAGCAAGTGACGACCGTGGGGCGCCGTCTCAGCGTGGGGAGCTCCATGAAGGGCCCCAAGGAGCCGGCAGCTCTGCAGGAGAACAACAAGCTCTGTCTGTCTACAGTGGACCTGGAAGTGAAGTGCCAGCCTGACAGTGCAGGTGTGGTTCTGGGGGTGCCCCAGGGTGCTGGCACAGGCCTGTTGGCCTCCCTGCTCTGCTCCAGATCTGTTTGGAAGGGAGCAATACGTGATCCAGGTGTTGCCAGGGCCTCGTGCCAGCCACCAGGACTGGAAGACAAGTTTGAGTTATGTAAGGAATCTTGTCCTTGTGTCCTTCCCTGAATACAAATGGTGCAGGCAGTGGTGGGGACAGCACATGGCAGCTGGTGTGGCTGCAGGGGGACAGCGTGGTCACTGCTGGCTCTTAGGTGGATTGTTGCCATCACGACCAAGCCTTCTTTCCTCAGGGGCATCACAGAATGGTTTGACCTGGAAGGGACCCATAAGATCATTTAATTCCACCCCTTCCACCAGAACACGTTGCTCAAAGCCCTGTCCAACCTGGCCTTGATGGTGAAAGCAAATGGTTTGAGGTTTCTTTTTGTCTTAATCCACTGAATCAGGCCAGCCTTCTTTCCTGCTTCCTTGCCCCAGTCACTGGTAGCCAAAGTCCAAGCATCTGCAGTTGTTGATTATGGAAGTTTGTAAGGCACCAGGTGAACTCCTTGGAGCTGCCACTGTGGCATTTCTAGCCAGGAGAGGACCTACTAGGCCAGAGGCAAAATTGTAAATGTTTGCCGGGGTGCACTGCCTTCTTCAGAAACTCTGTTATTCCTTCTGCAGCTACTCCCTCCTTCATGAAGAGTGTCTTCAGTCCCATCCTGTTGCTCAGCCTTATCACCATGTGTGTCACTCAGCTGAGGCTCATCTTCTACATGGGAGCCATGAACACCATCCTTGAGTTTCTGTCTGGAGATGAAAGTCAAGGTAGGGGAACCTCTGAAGACCTGTACCTGCTTCCTTGGGGCTGGGAGCTGACCCAGACTTGGTCAGTGAAGGCAGAGCAGCTGATTATTCAGTCGCTCTGTGCAGGGCAATCCATGGTGTCCAAGTGCACTGACAGCTGCTGGGAGGGTCCAGGGAAGGGCTGGAACCAGCCCAGCACAGAGGGGCAGTGAGGTAGATGCTTGAATGTCAAGCTTAATTTTAGCCCTGTGTCTGTCAAATACTACCCCATGTCATTTCCCCACATAGGCTGTTGCAAGGAACCTCTGGGGGTGGACTGATAGGTTTTCCAGTTAAAATAAAAATTATTTCACCAGGTATTTGCTTAACTTATCCCAAGCAAGCAGAGAATGTGGAGCAGCTGACTCTCATGAGTAATGGTTGGACTCGGTGCCTCAGCCCAGCACCCAGGGGTGGGAGAAGTGAGGTCAGAGCTGGATTTTTGTGCAGCTTGGTGGGTGCTGGGGAGGCTCAGGGGAGCTCCCTGCTCTGGACTCCCTGCATTTATAGTTCTGATGAAGTTCATGGAGCAAACAGGAAAGAGTACATTAGTTTACTGTCGAAAATACCCAGGATTGCAAAACAGGACTTAGCCTTTTTTTTTTTGTTTTGTTTTTGTCCTTTGTAGTAAGATCCAGTTTGAACTTGTTAAATCTGGATTGCATGAAGCTGATAAATCAAGAGGCACTCCTCTGAAAACAGGAGTGAGCTCTGGGGGAGGGAAGGAAAGTCAGGAAACTCCAAGTGCCCTGGCATTCCCTGAATTGCTTTGTTTCTTGAGCCTCTGACAGCCTGCAGCATTCAGCTCTTTATCTCCTGGCTCAGGAGCCAGTTTAGACATTAAACAGAAAAACAGGACAAACTTCACACTGCCTGCCTTTCCCAACACTGCTTCTTTTTCTGCTTACCTTGTAACTCTGACACTGCTTTTTAAAAAATTACTTATTTTTACCTTGGCTTGCTGCACTAATTTAATTATAATTTCTTTCCTTCTCCTCCCCTCCTTGGAATTTCAGAATGAATATTAACTATATAAGCTGCCAATTCTGCTTAGATCAAGCTCCTTGCCAAAACAGGGATTGTGCCCCTTGAGTATGCTGCAATTTTTCTGTGCCACCTTTAAGATTTCTTCCTATTTTTTCCCTTCCTCCCCCTGAATGTAGCCGGGGCTCATTGCAGTGCAGTCGCTGTCTTGGTGTTTCCATGGCATCAGCAAAACAGTGGTATTGTCTGGCCTCAGCAGTGTCAGGCTCTGCTGCAAGAGCAGTTCCAAGGCACGTGCAGCTCTCTAGAATTGTAATCTGTGTGTGCATCAGGAGAGGATGGGATGCTGCTCCCTCGCATTCCTCGTTCTTCCTGCATTTGTTCTCTGGGGTGGGATTTGCTCAGAGAGCTCCTTCCACCTGCAGCTGCCCTTGGGAGCAGTGAGAGAGGGAAGAGGAGAGCTGAGTCAAACCCTGCAAGTGTTGTGGTCAAAAGTTAAATATTCCTGGGATTACAACAGGAGAGAAGGATGTGGGGAAAATCATGCAGATAAGTAGTGAGGTCTGTGATTGCAGTGAGGCACAGTGTCCTTGAAAGTTCTTTGTGTGCAGGTTATGGTGACTTTGACCTGGAAAACAAAAGGTGGAGAGAGCAGTCAGCCTGTGGCTACTTATTTGCTGAAACCCCCCAAAAGATGAGGAAGAAGCTTAAGGGTTCATTCTGTAAATGACTGTAATTGTGTTGTAGGAAGGCAGGGGAGAGTAGCCCTGTTACACCTCGGACCTGAAATCTGTCTGTATCTTTCATAATTGTCACCTTGCTCTCAAATGTGGTGATACTGAGAGACCTTGGGGAAAATCAGGGCTGCAAAACTCAGCTGTGTAAGGTCCCTGCTCGGGGTAGTTTTGAGGGAAAAGCATCTGTAAATGTAAAGGCTTGTGCCCATGTGTGCTTCCTTTCCTAGGTATTCTTGCTTTTTCTCCTCGGGAAAGAATGTTTTCTAAGATGACAGATAAGCTGAGGGGGCCCTGTTTTAGCAGCTACTGTCTTTCCTCCCCTTCTCTTGCTGACCCCATAAATTTCACTCCCTAATTCAAGCTGGCCTCTGCCCTTGCTGTTAGGAGCCTAAGATTAAGTGTTCAGGGTAGCATAAAGAGGCAAAACATGACAGCGTGGCTTGCTTCTCACCCTCTATTAAAAAACAACCAGACAACAGTAAATCAGCCCCTGCAGTGTTCACAGAGAGTGATGCCACCTGTTTCTCTTGGCTGCAGCAGTTGCTGTAATGAGGGGGGATGTGGGTTCACCTCAGGGCTTGCCTTTGTGGGAGGAACGGGGCCATGAATGTGAGTTTGGAGGTTGGAAGTTCCTCTCAGCTCCTTTGCCAGCAGCTGGAGCCTGGAAAAGATCACCAGGTGCCATGCTTGGGCACAGCAGAGCAGCCCTGCTGGGGTTTGCTGCAGCTGTCTAGGAGGGAGAGGCTTGCTGGAAACTTTCTCTCCACTACCAAGTGGATTCTGGTGGAAATCCTGGCTGTACTGCTTTGGCTAGACTTAAAAATGGGCGGGATAAATGAAAACTTGAGCTGTTTTGCTTACAGGGCTCTAACTTGTGCTCTGTGCTGAGGCGGGCAGTTTCAGAACTACATCCTTATTTTGGAGCTGTGGCACACCACGACTCACCAGCCCTTCTGAGTGGTGCCTCAATCATCACGTGGGCTGCCCAGAGGAAGTGGAAAAAAGCCTTGCAGAGTGGGGGAACTGCTCAGTAACAGGAGGGGACAATTTCTTCTGAGTCTGCTGGCATCAGCTTTCCCTTAGCAAGCCGTGGAGACACTTCTCTCATCGTTAGCATGAAATTTTCATCACTTTGAGCTTTCTAACAGTTGCTCACAAATGCTGTGGTTTTTTGATGTTAATCTCCTGTCCTCTTTCTTCCAAACTTGTCCATTCAGCACAAACTGGGTTAGTCCTCACCTTCCCAGCCTGATTGTCCTCACTGGAGCATCCCAGCTGGAGAAGCTGTAGCTGCAGCTCCCAGCAAGGCAGGAGAGAAGATGACTAAAGCAGGCCTGGCTGTGCAGCACACAAAGCTTATAAAAACTCTTCCTGCTGGTCCTGCCCAGAATAAACCTCACTGGCACTAAGTGGGTGCCGTGCCCCCATTTTTGGAGCCCTACCTGCTGCTGCCCAGAGAATTCCAGTGCAGGATCAGAATGGCTGAAGGAAGTGTGCCCAGCATGTCCATTCTGATGTCTGGAAGGCTGATGAACGACTGGGCTTTTAATAGGAGAGGTGATCAATGGGAAGGTTTTTGTCATATTTTTTTTTATCTCTTGGACTGAAAACTATTTTTAATTTTTTTTTTTCCCCTGCAGTGGCTCTCTACACTTCCATTTTTGGGGTCCTGCAGCTGCTGTGCCTGCTGACAGCGCCTGTGATCGGGTGCATCATGGACTGGAGAATGAAAGAGTGTGATGATGGCTCAGAAGAGAATGAGGAGAGCAACGCTGAGCAGTGCGTAGTGTGCGCCACACGGGACATGCAGCCACCTGGCAGGCCCCCTCTGCTCTGCCTTATGTGTTGTGGGATGAAAGACTGAAAAGAATATTGGCTCTTCAGTATAGAAAAGAAAGCCTGAAGGAAGACTTGATAATTGCAGAGGAAAGGAGCAGACTATCTTCCATGTCCACTAAGATCAGTCAAGAAGAGCAAATATAAGTTGTAGCAGGAGAGGCTCAGACTTCCCTCCTAGCCTAAGAGTAACAGCACTGAAATAATTACCCAGATGTTCTTCAGCTTCCACTGGTGGAGATCCCAGCACCTCCGTAGGCAGATCTGTAGCCAGACTGGTGTAGATAGAGTTGATGTGTGGAGAATCTTGCTGTGAGTTCCAGCAGCTGCTGGAAGTGTTTGTAACCCAGGTTTTGCTGTCCTTCCAGAGGTGACAAGAAAAAGAAAAGGCGCGACCGTCAGATCCAGAAAATCACCAACGCCACCAATGCCTTTGTATTCACCAACTTCCTGCTGGTTGGATTTGGGATCACCTGTCTTATTCCTAACCTACCGTTGCAGGTGAGTAGGTGAAATGGGTGGGGGGTTGGCAGAATGACAGGACAGTGCCAGGAGAACCTGCTGGTGGTGGCAGGAGGGCTGGGACTGGCACTGCTGGGAAACTTCCATCCTGCTTTGGAAGCCCCACTTTTAGAGCTGAAACAACTGTGCAGTTTAGATCTCTTGGGAAAACCTGAACAAGCAGCTGTAGTTAAAATGTCAGTTGACTCAGAATTTATTTGCACTTAAAAGTTTGTGCAGCTGGCCTGTGTGACAACAAATTCTTGCCAACCAAGATCCTCTCAGCAGTGCCTGTACATTTAAACTGGGCTTGATTTAAGCTGCTGAAGGTTGGGAAAACTTGCTGCAAGAAGCATAGCACAGTGATGTGTACAGCAGGTTACTCCTGCGTCAAATGCTGTGCCCAATGGTACCTGTGGGATTATAAACCTGGTAAAATATTTATTCTGTGGCACCACCTATTTTTGGCAGAGGAGTTTAGTGATTTTATGCTATACTTAAACACGCCTTGATGATGTAGGCAAACAGCTGCAGTTTGCTCATACTTGCGTGTTGTTCGCAATAACTTGTGGAAAATTAACTAAATTGGTGGCCATGGAAAAGCATTGTGATCCTGGCCAGGGGTTGCTGGGGACACGTCCTTGCAGCAGTGCCACCTACAAATGAGAGAGGTCTCGTGCGTGTGCAGAGTAAGGAAAAGCAGTGCCTGGAGACAAGTACAAATTTGTTCCCTCGTGCTGGTATTTCAGGTTTTGGGTCTGGGTTTCCTAGTCCTACCTAAAAAGAGCAGCTTTTAGGAATGGCTGGTGTTGGGGTCTGGCACACCTGAGTGGGAGTCTAGGATGTGATATTTTTCTGCTTCTTTTTTCAGATTCTGTCCTTCATTTTGCACACAATCGTGAGAGGATTCATCCACTCAGCTGTGGGAGGCCTCTATGCAGCTGTGTAAGTCTCTGGTTCCCTATAAGATGTGGCTGGCCAGATAAACTGGTTTGGGATGATGGGCTGTCCAGGGGAGAGGGAGATCAGGAATGAGGTCTTCATGGTCAGAGGGGAAAAATGATGCAACTTGTTTCCTCAGTCAGCTCTAGACATGACAATAGCTGGACTGAAATCCCAGTGCTTTCCTTGTTTAGCAACAGAAACAGGCACAGCTATGTGTGAGACTAAACTATTGACACTCAGGTTATACAGTAAAAACTCAAGGCTTTTTTTTGTCTTTTAATGAGCAGATATGTGCATGTGCCCAGGTAAAACATTAACGTGACTGAAAACATTGCTGCTGCTCTCCCCTGAAGCTGGCATTGGTAAAACATTGCTCAAGATACCATTAGTGATGCCTCCTCCCTTTCCCAGGACAGATCACCCATCCTGTTTCCAACTTAGCAAGTTATCAATAGCTGAATCTAAATACTCTCTTCCTCATTAAGCAATGTTTTTGGCCTTGAAAACAGATCTGTCCCTCAGTGCTGAGAGGTTGGACAGAGGAACAAAGAGGAGCTGTTCTCTTTCAGGGAGTCAGAGATCTGTTGAGGTGGGAAGGGACCTCTAAAGACCAAGGTCAGCCAGTGCAGGTTGTCCAGGAGTGCAGCTGATTGTGTTTTGAATATCTCCATGGATGGGGACTCCACAGACTCTTTCTGTCAAAGATTTAGATCCCCTTGTCTGGGGAATCCAGACTAGAAAACACATCCAAGACTCTGCTTCAGGAATGTATAAACTTTTGGTTCCCTGGCAGCCAGAAGCAAAATATTTTTGTCTTGGCAAGGTAAATAAATGTATGTTGCAGTACGTATCACCTTACTTGTAAACTAATCCTATTTGACCATTGCAGTTCTGGAACTTCCTGGAGGTGAGGTATTTTTGCTTAGCATATGACTTTTTTGAATATTTGAAAGTTTTGATTTGCTTCTTTCTTTCCAAGTTTAGTTTAACCTGACCCTTTTTAAATACTGCTTAGTCATGGGAAAGAGAAAGATGTTAGATGATTCCTGAAATTTATTTTTCCATTAATATTATCTGATACCAGCACTTGCCAGTCAACAGTGTTGTTTAGTTTGACATAGGATCAGACTTGTCCTCTAAAAAGGAAAACACTAACCTGTTGTGCAGGTTTCACTCACTTCCAAAGGGAGCAAATTGTTATGGCCAGATGAAAATGATTGCTCAGCCACAAGTGTTGTCATCTGGATAAAGAGACCCTGCTTTTAACTTGTAAATATCAACACCCTGTGCAACAGAAACAGGAGCTGTATAAGCACTTCCACCTGCCCACAGCAGAGCTGCAAAACAAAACAAGTGCTGGATCTGATATTACTAAAGTTTGAGAGCTCAGGATGAGAATGATCAGAAGAAGGTGGCTCCAGCCTTGGCACCAGTTCCATTCTGCTCTCAAGAGCACCGTGCACACCACAGGGTGTATGTAAACACCCTGTAAAAAGGGGCAGTTACACAGTGCAGGAGGGAGTTCTGCACATTATGCCTGTCTTGGGACTGTGCTCTCATGCTGGTCTCTGTTGTTACTGGACTGGGAATGTCATCTGACCTGGGTGATGTGAACAGTCAAGGTGACACATAATAATGCTGTTGCTTTCTTTGTTGACAGATACCCCTCGACTCAGTTTGGCAGCTTGACAGGGCTGCAGTCGTTGATCAGTGCCCTCTTTGCCCTTCTGCAGCAGCCTCTCTTCATGGCACTGACAGGACCTTTGAAAGGAGACCCCCTCTGGGCAAGTTCTTCTCAGTTTTGGTGTGAAAGCTTGGGGGTTAAGATGATTCTTGGCTCATTTAAGGACTCCTGTGCATGGACCAAGGTTAAGAACAGCTGTAATTTTACATGTCTCTCAGTCTGCTGTTACCTTGGTGCTGTCCAGGAGACCTTTCCCTATGTGAGTAATGACTCCCTGGGCAGGAAAGCCAGTAACTTTTATGGTGTGTGGAAAGGGAGGAAGGGAAGTGCTTTCCAGTAACAGTTTATGAGGGTGAGTCAGAATCTGTCAGGTTAAAATGGCTGAGCAGACCTGAAAATTCAGGAAAAGCACTCTGACACTTGAGAGCTATGAGCTCCAATTACCAGTAAGTTTTGGATTGCTGATGCTCATGTCCAAAAAGCCAAATGGCTGTTGAGGGCAGGGCTAATGTGGTGTCTTGCTGAGAGTCTGGGCAGCTCAATAACCTCATGACATGGGTGGTCTTGGGGAGAATTCTGGTCTCTAGGCTACATGTGCCCACGCCTGCTGCTTTTCAATCAGCAAACTTGGTGTGAAACACCTGCAGCTCAGACAGCCCTGCCTGTTCTGTGGAGCAAGACTCCCACAGCCATAATCCAGAGTGACAAACTCTTGCAGCATTCAGCTTGTACACACAAGGTGCTCTGGGCACGAGAGTGTAAATATAAAAACAGTGGAGGATGTTGCCAGCACACGGAGCAGGGCGTCTCCTGGTTTGCCCACAGCTGGGTGATGTGGGCTGGGCTCTGACACTGCTGCATGCATGACTGGGGTGTTGTCTTCTCCTAACCAGCCTAATTTTGCTTTGCTTTCCTCCTGCAGGTGAATGTTGGCTTGCTTGGCCTGAGCCTCCTGGGTTTCTGCCTCCCAATCTACCTGGTCTGCTACAGGCGCAGGCTAGAGAGAGAAAAAAAGCAGAAGATGGAAGATGCCAAACTTTTCTTCAAAATCAATGGCACTCCCACTGAGGAAGCCTTTGTTTAAACTGGTGCTTCATGTACAACCTCCCCTGTACAAGTTCCTACCACATCTGTGGGTTCTACCTGTGGTGTAAGCCAGGACTTTTCTCCCCTGGCTCTGCCAGTCTTTGCTCATCACTGGAGTGAGGGCTGGACGTCATGACTGAGATTTCCTCAGATATATGGCAGGAGGAGACTTTCCACTCCTTACTCCAAAACACGGGACACTTCTCCTTTTCATAAAGGCCACACAGATATTGTGTCTTAAATTATCCCCTGATCACACTCTCCAGCAGCAGAGAGTTTGCATAGGAAACTGGGGAGAGAAGGAATAGAGGGCTGGGGGAAGAGGGAAGACGGGCCATAATTTGAGTGTGCAAATGTAACACACTGCAGTCTGTTTTCTCCCCTTCTTCCACCAAACTTGGCTGACACAGTCTCGGATGCAAGCTGCACTGTCCTCCCTCCCCAAGGCTTCATAATGGTCTTTCTGCTTGATGTGTAGCTGGACCCCCAGTGGTTTTACTGTCTCTCCAGACACATCCCTGTTTCTGAGGCAGGGAAGGGGTTTTTATTCCTATGTGTATGAGCACAGCTTCAGTGTATTGCTAAATGTTGGCTGCTAGCACTGACAGCTCCCAAACCTTTTATTACTGCGAATGACACAGACTATGAGCAATGGATCTGCCTTCCACACTGAAATGAAGAGCCTATAGTGGACTGCTGGTCCTAGACCAAGCCTTGGGAGGCCTGGAATTCCTCTTCTTCCCGGTTCACAAACCCACCTGTACGTGTTTTAAACTGTCTGCAGTCCTGGAGCCTCTGAGATAAGAATTGGATCTTGTTTACCGATGAAGTGCTTTGAGACTTGTTGCCTTTTGCCTCTTCTTCCCCCCCGACGTGACCCTGGGAGGGAAGCAGCAATGTCTGTTCAGTAAAGTGGAGAAGCTTCTTGAAGCTGCGTTCTGGGGCTGCAGATACCTTGGTGTTCACGTGAGCTGACCTGCTGGTGAAAGGAACCAAGAGTGCAGAACACTCCTTTTGTGTCTGGTAACTGGATCCTGTGGACACACGGCAGGGTGACGTGGTGATGTCATTTTTGCTTTAGCCATAGCTTATTTACCTTGCTATGATAATGGTCACCAAGCTGCTGAACACCAGGTTACTGTGACTGACCAAAATCCTGCCAGTTTGGCTGTTCTAGGAGCCTTCTACAATGTTGATGCTCTGTCTGGACAGAGCACCTGGTGATTGATTGTATGGTGAAGCTGACTGTCAGAGCAATACCTGTGGCTAAAGGTGCCCCAGGCCTGTTCACACCAGGGAGGGAATACAAAGGGAATTTTTAACCTGCTTATTTTTATAGAGGTTTTTCCTTGTCTAAAGCAGACTTTTCTGCCCTTAACCTTCTTGTTGAGGTGGGTGGCTCAGGCTCTGTAGCCCTGTGTTAAGCACTGCACCGAGTGGAGCTGCTGGGAGCAGGACTGTGCAGGGCTGAGGACGAGCATCCCCGGTGAGTGCGGGCACCGACTGCACTGGGCTGAGCTGGTGCCTGCGGGAAGGTTGGGGCAGAAATAAAACAGTTACAGAGACCTAGTGGTGATATTTTACTGCAAAGCCTGGCAGGGGCTCAGACATTCAACTTGTCTATGTCTGGCTGGAAAAGTACAAGAAACAACACCGTGCTGCGACCTTCCTGTGAGAAATTACCTGGAAGCTGGGTGTTAACTCCTTCGCTGGGGGTTTGAAGGAGACACAACCTCAGCCCGGGCAGGGCTTCGGCTTTGCTGAAGGGCCGGGAGCCGCGGCAGCGGGGCCGGGAGCCCCGCGGGTCCCTGGCTGGCGGCAGTGGCCGCGCTCCGTGGGCCGGCAGCGCCATCTCCAGTCGCTGCTGCTGCGCACTCCATGGTACCTTTTAGTCTTCTGTCACTCGTTTCAGAAGGACTTGCCACTTGAGGATTTTACACGTTTGTGATTTTTTTTTTTTTTTAATGTGTTGCCTTTATTAAATGTGTTTGTTTCAAGGCAGCCTTACTGCCTGCTGTCAACACTGTATTCTTCTGGAATTTTTTTGTCTTTTGGCGATGATTTAGTGACCTTTCCATCTTTTCTTTGAGCAATAATTAAGAAGGCAGAGTTTTGTTTAATTTTCCTGGTCACTTGTCTTGTCTCAAGTACATGTTCAGAGACACACCAGCAGTGGTACAACTTGCCTAGACTGCCAGAGGGCTTTCTGCAGATTTCTACATTTTATATTACAATACTTCTAAATATTTTGAGAAGAGTCCTCTTCCTGCTCAGAGATACTTGTGACATGACAATGACAGATTAAGTATCAGGTGTGTGAGCCTCCATCCGTAGTCTCAGTGTCCTAAAGCAGAGTTGGAGAGTGTTTTGTGTGCTAGCCCAGCATTACTTCCACCTCAGTTTCAGAATTGAATGTGATTTCTTCTATTCTTATGTCACTTAAATGCCTGTTACAAATGTCTCAGCAAAATAGTGGAATAGAGAGTGGCATATTTTAATGAAGTCTTAGTGGAGATGCTGCTGCCTTTTAATTTAGCTGCACATACTTCAAAGAACACACTTTTATTTCTGCCATCTACCTCCCTACTGCAGTTCCCAGATCCTGCCCTTTTTTAGGGATATCCTCAAATCCAGTTTCATCTGATAAACTGGTGAATGTGTGTGCTTAATGTCTCTGCTGATGTGCCATGGTGGTCAGAAGCTGCTGGTCAGCTGTGAGGAGTAGAGCTCATGTCCTGGTGGGTACACAGGGAGGTTTTAGCTGTTCAGGGTTGGACAGACAAATGGGATCATGTTCTGGGGCCAAGCAAAGTCAAACTGTGGAATTCTTTGCTGCAGAATGTAGTGGGGAACAGAAGTATCCATTTAAAAAAAAAAAAAAAAGAGGCTGGTTAAACAATAGTCTGATGCATCCACTAACTCAGGGAGATTTTAAGTTGCTGTAAATAAGAAAGTTATGCTGAGGAAAGATACTTGTCTGTATGTTCTGTCTTGTAAGAATTTGTCAAAGCTGGAGAAGACACGCTGGGCTAAAGTGAAACACTGGTCTGATCAAATGGGCTGAAATTTGACAAACTAATTTCAAGAGCAGTCTCAAATTTATCTACCAAAAACCTGCATCTGCATGCAAGATGTGCAAACACTACTAATTGTGGCATAACTGCTTCAGAGCTGCACCTCCTGCAGCAGTGGGGTCAGTGGAGGGCAATATTCTGCCTTCAGATTCTTCTAGACATTGTCTTGCACAGCAGAAACAGAGCTGGGGTGGTCTTGTCACGTGTGGTTGATTGGGGCAGTTTGCCTTGTCCTTTGATGCTTAGGGAAATAGAATTGGGGGTTATATACATTTGGAGTGGAAAACAGCATTGCTGCTTCCCAGCTGAGTGTTTCAGGACCAAGACAATTCCTGGTGCACTCCCTGTGTGCATGAGCCACCTTGTGGGAAAAATAAATGGGCTGCCAAAGACTAGAGAGTCACAGCAGGTAGCATCAATAATGCATTTATCTGTATATCTCAAATACAGGTCAATGTGTTCAACTGCTCTCATAATTCCTAAATGATGAATTTGTAGGACTTGGGGTGTTTTGTGTCCTTTGTACCTCCTTACCCTGATCCATATGGGAAGTGCAACCCCAACTGAATGTAAGGAAGCAGAAACCCCAGTACCTCAGAGTCAAAGGGGTTGCTGTGTAAAGTGATTGCACCTTCTGGAGACACTGCTCCCAGGCTCTATAGCCTCTCACATGCATTTAATCTGCATTTGTATTAAAAAAAAAAATGGAATTCACGGAGTGGGGAAGGGAGGGTGACAGCTTTTTGCTTTCACTAATCTGTCAGAACCTAAGCCCTGTTGACACAGCCTTTATAGCACTAATGCAATGACACTATGTCAGAAGTAGCAGAGAAAATCTGTGGTGTTCTGCTTAATAGGACACTTGCACTATGACAGTCACTGAGTAAAGCTACATCTGGATCCTTGAGATGAAACTGGACACAGATGTCTGGGAAAAAAGAAAGGGGGCAAATCTTGCTGAGACACCAACTTAACTGCAATGCTGCTACAACAACTGAAATGTTCAACTCCCACAGCAAAGCCTGGCCTCTTCATGCTCTGTCTGCAAAGGAAAATTGCAGGATAATGAGATTTTAACTAAGTCCGTAAATCACTAAGATGTTTTCAAGTAGGAGATTTCCCTCTTGACAGGCTGATGAATTTGGAAAATATGCTACAATATTTAAAGCAGATACTGTAGGGTAAAAGGAATGAAATCTTTAAACCACATATTTGCTACTCTTTTTTCCCCTCTTTGATTATTTTTTTCTGCATCTGCAGAGCTTTTTGGTATTCCCTACACCCCAGTTTAGAAGTGCAAAGTGCTCTTAATGGAAAATAGTATTACAGTAGGATTCCTGATGGGGACAGACTGGTTTGGGGCGGGGGTTTAAATTTAAAAAGGCCACTTCTGATTTATAATTCACAGTGTTATCTTCTCTGGAATAGCTGAAACAATGATGTGTTATGTAGCTGCAGTCTTACACGTTAATTATAAAGCCCACAGGTCCTTGTTTTCCTCCATGTGCTGCCAGCCTGTCTCTGTGCAATCTGTTTTTACAGATGTCCTGTGCTCCATGTTGTCATCCTACTGCTGTTTGTCACTTCCTTGTGCCTGACCCTCTGTCACCTGCTTTTTATTCTGGAGACAATCCCCTCTTTCAGAAAACCCACTCTTTAACCTGCCAGCATTACCTCTCCCACCTTTTCCTGTCCACAGAATTTTTTGTAGCATTTGCCGAAGTGGAATTGTAAACTCCTCGGGGCAGGCCTGTGTCATCTTCTCTGTGTTTGTAAGGTGATGTGCACTCTTGCAGTACTATCTCAAAATAAAGTGATAATAAGTTAATCATTAGTTTTCCTTCTGAGGGTGAACATAATAAAAGCATTGGTTGTTTCCTAACAAGATTATGGAACCATGAATGCTTTATAGGGTGGCATCTGCCAAAGGGCAGGACCCAGGTTGAATATTTACTTGACTCTTTCTTCTCTAGGTTAGGAGCTAATAGCTGCTGCCAATTAATTTTTTCTTCTCCAAATGAGTTTAATCTCTGAGAAAAAAACCCAAACCCTGTAGGTGGCAGGTTGAGAATGAGATTGAGCTCAGCTATACAGTGTGAACTGCTGTCAAATAGTGAAAAATGAACAGTGTGGCCTTAGAAGGGAAGGCAGGTGTCAGCAGCAAAGCTGCACATCTCGGTTATCCATGCCTTAGCTTGGTGATGCTAAATCTGTGCTGGTCTACTTTTCCAATCCAATAATGACAATCATTGAAAATGCTATAAATCATGACCTAGTGACCAGGTGAAGCCCATGACCTGAAGCCACTCACCCTGGCTGTAGCACTGACTTATCCTCTGGCTATTTGTGTTAATACCCTGGTCACTTGTCATTCCCCTTCCTCACCCTCCCAAAAGGGGGGAGCCACGAAGTTGACAAAAATACTGGAGCACATCCCCTATTGAGACAGGCTGGGAAATTTGGGTCAGTTTAGCCTGGAGAAGAGAAGGTTGTGTGGAGACCACACAGCACCTACCAGTATCTGAAGGAGCTACAGAGGAGCCAGAAAGGGGCACTTCGTCAGGCACTGTAGTGATAGGACAAGGAGTAATGAGTTCAGAGTGGAAGAGGGGAAATTTAGGTTCGATATTGGGAAGAAATTCTCTGTGAGGGTGGGGAGGCCCTGGCACGGGTTGCCCCGAGAAGCTGTGGCTGCCCCATCCCTGGAAGTGCCCAAGGCCAGGTTGGATGGAGCTTGGAGCAACCTGGGATAGTGGAAGGTGTCCCTGCCCATGGCAGGGGGTGGAACAAGACGGTCTTTGGGGTCTCTCCCAAGCCAAACCATTCTGTGATTTAAGGAGAACCTGCTGGTGGCAGGGGGGAGACTTCTGGGAGCACTGCAGGGAGACTTCTCGGGAACCCCAGTCCCGAGCTGAAACAAATAACAACCATGCAGTTTACACCTCTTGAGAGAACCTAAAGAAGCAGCTATAGTTTAAAATGAGTTGATGAGTTGATCCAGAATAACTTGAGGGCTTGCCAGGAAAACCCTGCCAGCGGCACTGCTGGGAAGACTGCGGCACTGCTCTGGCAAGCCCAGCCTTGAACCTGAAACACCACCGCGCGGTTTACACCTCACGGGAGAAACTTAAAAAAAAGCCACCAAAAAAACGTGCGTTTTAATAGAAAACGTCAGCGGCGAACCACGCAAAAGCCCGTGAGGGAGGCGCGCGCAGGCTGAGGGAGCCGGGGGGCGGGAAAAGGCGGGCGCCGCCCCGCCCCGCGCGCGGCGCGGAGGTGACGCAGCCGTTGCCGCAGAGACGAACCGTCCC
>VZSE01007168.1:89514-203304 GCA_013398275.1 Promerops cafer
CACCGGGTCCGCTCGGCCCCTCTGCGGCTCCGCGCGTCCCGCCGGTGCCCCCACGGCCTCCGCGGGCGGCTGGCCCCGCACCGGCTGTGCGGGGTGGGTGTTGCCGGTGCCCGGGTGCCGAGGGCCGAGCCGGAGCCGGCTCAGCCCCGGGGGTTTCTGTGGGAGGTCTGTAGGAGGCAGGGGCGTCTTGCCCCTGCTCGTTGTAACAGAGCCGAGTGTCAAGCCTGGCTTTGATCGCCTCCCGCCTTTGGCTGTGTAATCTCTAAGGAGGGACTCCCAGGAATGTCAGAAATGAGGTGGCTCCAAAATATTTTTGTGTGTGGAAGCCTCACCTTGGAGTTCTCGACTGACCCTGAGGCTGCTGCGGTTGTCCTGCCCCGTGATGGGGATGAAGGGGTGGAAAACTGGCTGGACATGAGGGTGTGTAGCTATTAGTCACGTTGCTTGTCACAGTCCTTGGTTCAGTAGCTTTGTGCTTGCTGCTGTGCAATATACTCTTGGACCGGTGCACTTTGGCTGGGTGTCTTCAAAGCTGTGCGTACTCTGCACATAGTTCTTTCCTGAATTCTTAAGGTTAACTCAAATGCATTCCCAAGTCAAGTGCATTCCATCATTTTAAACTTCTTTTGGCTGATGGAAGAGGCTTTCTGTTTATTTTTTCTTTCTCCCCTTCTAAAAGATACCTGTGACCCCAGTGATAAAGTGGGTTTTCAGGTCTTCTCTTAGACACATTTACCTACATGACTGTGTCCTCCTTACAAGAATTACTTTGCAAGATTATGGACCATGGTGTGGATTTAAATATTAAAACTATGTCAAGGGTTGTACTGATCCTTGTAGTTGTCTTTAAACTTGATTAACTTTTTTTTCCCCCCCAGTCCTTAAACCCCTGCTATTTTTATCCGAACAATAGGAGTGTAGAATTCAGGAGCAGCAGCAGAGCTGCTCTTTGTAACACAAAAACACCATTACCTTCTGTAGTATTAAACTGGATAGCAGGCAGAAACCTGGGCTAAGTGCTTAGTTTCAGGTGCATGAAAAGGTAATTAACTGCTTCTACATCATCTGTTTTGTTGATATTTTCCTGTCAATTTACTGCTTTCCCTCTTACAGCACCTTGGCTGTGTTATTGTGTATCTTTTTCATGCTTCTGCTCACAATCCCTTGCCCTGTACCATGGTAAAGCTCATTATCAGTGAGCTGTGCTGTAAAAGTGAGAACATATGTACTTTGAATTTTCAGATTTGTTTCATTTTCATGACTATCACTTCCAAAAATCGTTTTACTCAACATTATTTACCTCACCTTATCAGCACGCCTGCTGGTCTTTCACACTGCCTGTTTCAGAAACAAGGTATGAAGTGTAAAGGCTAAAAGACCAGAATTACTACATTGGTTTCCTTTTCCAGGTTTCTATCTGTATTTTCAAAAGGGTCACTAAACCTTTTTAGTGTTGCCATTATACTGTTTCTTTTTTTCCCTTTGTTTTGCCCTTGGTAAGACATATGTGGCTCTAAGGACAGTCAAGGTTGTTACTGGACTTTCCAAATGAAGATTTATTTTTTACTTTCTGAGATTCCCAGCCACCTCTGATAGTTGCACATTCTGAGTTGTGTCACTGTATTGGCTCAGATTTAAATATTCTTGATGTTGTACGTCAAAGTTGCCCAATCTGCATCCTATTTGAGACGGTTTTTGATGAAATCTCATGTTCCAGGAAGCAGTTGTTTAAGGCATATTGAAACCACTTGTTTTGGTGTGAGCTGGCTATTTGAAGTGCTTTGCTGTTAGTGTTTTGCTGTTACTTGTGTTAGTTCTAGTTGCATGCAGGTAATTACTGCCTTCCTACCGTAGGTGGTAAAAATCTAAATGATCTGTAACTTCATCTCATCTGAGCAGATTATTCTTCCATCTCTGTGACCCCTTGTCACACTCTCCCTAGTAAATCAGATGGGTTTTATTATGTGCCCTGTAAGTATTTTAGGAGCTGATACAGAAATAGAGCAATATAACAAAAACCTGATGTCACATTTTATTATCAGATAAGTCTGTATCATCATTTCTCTACAGCTTCTTGTCCTGATGGTTATGCAGTGATGACTTTAATGCTTTCATTTGATGTCCTGTCAGACTTTCAGACATTTCTACCCATCTGTGCTGCAGATAAGCTGCATGGATTTCGTTCATTTGTTTGCATTTTTTTGGTGTCAGGGCTTGTAAATGCTGGCTGGAGTCTTGCTTGCTGTCCTTATTTTGATTTAAACTGCCTGGAAAGACCTTGAGGAGAATCAGAGTGTGGAGACTCACTTCCCTTTCCTGTGAAATGACGATAATGCCACTGACCTTCCCTGCAGCTTTACTTCCCTTTGCTGTCATTTGAGGCAGATTTTAATCTAACAGGGATCTTAAATGTTCCTCACCATTTTCAGGCCAACCACATCATAAAATTTCTCATAAATTGAGCAAGTTCTGTCCTAAAGTGAGGAATCTTTGTTCCCATTGCTGCTCCTGGAAAGCTTTTCCTCAACATCCTCTTGAGGAGTCTTCCCTCCTCCTCCTTTATCACTTGACTACCTGTAAGTGGTTTTCACCCCCACTTTCTTGGTTTGCTGGGCTGAATGAGCTGTAAACCACTGATCTTGTTTGTGTTTCTGTTTCTCCATTGAGCTCTAAGATAGTAATTCAGACTTAGTATCTTTCAGTTTCCTAAATGAAATTTCATTCGCTTACAGTAATGTTTCACACCAGGTTTTCTGAAGAAAAATGTTTTAACTCCATTCCAAAGAAATTGTTTCTTCCCTGTTTCTTGGTCTTTCACTTCAGTTTATCATCCAGCCCCTCTTTTCATTCTTATTGCACTTTTATCCAGTTAACTAACCCAACATCATGCTCGATGGCAAAGTCTACCTGTGAAAATCCCTTTCCTTTTTTTTTTTATCCTCCCTTACACCATATTGATGTTGCTCCTCTTCCCTCTTGCCTTTCAGCAGGTATTTTCAGGAAACAATATGTAACAGTGAGTAAAATAATTATAGTTCAGTGTATCCTATTAGCAAGTGGCATATGGATTTCTATGAATTGATCAAATCCCATTTAAAAATTGCTTTTATTTCTTATGTTTGGCAAGGAATGCCATGTCTTCAGTAGACATGATGTAAAGAAGCACACGTGACTTGGTCTAAAATTTGTTGCCTAATGAGTGTTCTGTTGTAAAACAGTTACTGTTTCTTCTCCATTCCCTTTTTTGCATTGTTTGTGATGTCTAAAACTCTTCCGTACCTGAGCCTTTGGGTTTTTCTCCCAAGCTGAAAGGCCAAGTCTTAACTGCTTTCTTCTCACACAGAAGCTTTTCCCATCTCCAGTCATCTTTTTTAACTTCCTTCACTTGTTCTGTATCCTCTTTGAGATAAGGTGACCAGGACTATGTGCAGTATTCAAGATGTTGATATGTGGGAGATTCTAGTGACATAATTGTCTTTTTTGTGTGTGTGTGTCTGTGTGCTGCTCCAGTTTCTAATATTGGATTTATTTTTGAACTGCCACTGAGCTGATGTTTCCTGCTGCTTTTCCATAAAGGCACAAGATATTGGCAATAACTAACTTAGGGCTCATTAACCCCATGTGTTTGGTGAAAATGAGTGCCTGTGGTGCATTATTCTTTTGTTTTATTGGCACTGAACTTCATTTGCAGTTCTCAGTAGTTCTTTCTGCAGTACTTTGCAGTCAGCATAAAGTGTTTCTGTCACAAGTAATCTTGCATAATCTGTAATCTTTTGCCCCACTGCAGTTTGTTCTTTTGGTAAAGTGTAAAAAAATTTTCTATTTTCACCACTATTGCTTTTCCAAAATCTGGTTATTAATACAGAGGGCTTTTTTTCCTGATTGTGTCCTAGTTTCTTTGAGACTAATTCTCAAAGAATTGGGAATTCTTCTGCCCATGGTAACCATATCCCTTTCCTATCTGTCTCTTGCTTTGGTTCCTTGTTCAACACCATCCTTGCTGAAAGCAGAAGTCAAACACAGATCCAGTTTTGGAGAAGACCTTAACAAGCATGTATTTCTGTCAGCTTTAAATAGATTCTTTTCCAAACAATCTGTGTGACTTCAGGCAGTTTTTGCTGTGTTGTCCAGTCAGTTGATTCTCAGAAGCATTCAGGAAACCACAATAAAATAAAAAAGACTCATTTAAAGCAGTGGCAGCACCCTCCTTTGCAGCGAGCTCTGAGAAAGCCTTTCCTCTGCTGTTTCCTGCTGCTCTGGGACATGTGAGCAAATCATGCAGTGCCTTGTGGCTATTGCAGATCTCTGCAGAATTGCTGAGGCCCACAGAAACCTCCCCAGCAGCTTGATGAGGAATAAGATGGGATTGCTGAAAGGATGGAGTGAGAGGGATCACCACTGTGTTGATGCTGTGTAGGTTTGTAGGCCAGTGAGGTATCACCAGTTGGATTACAGAGTTTTAGGAGAGGATTGCAATTATGCTTTATCATGTATTGGTTCTCTTTGAGGTTGATATATAAATAGTCTTTGGCCTAAGGAGTACTGGGTGGATGCTGGAATTCTGGGGGGAGAAGAGAGCTGTGCAGCCATTGCTGTGAGGAATGTGGGAATTTTGGGGCTGCAGGGATATTTGCTAATTTCTGTCTCTGTGTTCCCTTCCAGCCGTGTTATCCTGCCCGTGTCTGTGGAGGAGGTAAGTTCTTTGCTTCTTGCTTCCTTGCTTTAGGACTGTAAATAAACCTGTGATCAAAACATGAACAAAAACTGGAAAATGCAAGCTGTCTTCAGGAGCCCCTGTGAGCTGTTACTCATTCACCATCATTTTGACCAAATAATTGTATTAAGTCTGAGGGTGCCAATCATCTCTCTTATAAAATACTTTCAGATATGCTGGTGATAAATCTTGAGTTGTCAGGCTGTTTTCAACTGCAGTTTCCTTTTGATAAGTACTATTGTTCGTTTCTATTTTTTTAACATGAAGGGGAAGCTTTAGTACAAATTTAAGTCACCTTTTAAACTGTGTTTTGCTGGAACTCTTTTGTTTTAAACTCTTAGGCAAAGATCAAGAATTACTTGTGACTTAGGAGGCTCATATAGCAAAAGGACTTTTTAAGACCTGTGCTATTTAGTTCTTATATACAGAAAATTTTCTTTTTGTTTAGATAAAGCTGAATTGAGAGAAGAAATGTAATTTCTATTGGACAGGGTGATTTTCATCACCCAACCAACCATGGAATAGCTGTGCAGACTCAGTGGCTATTTCCATCCTGTTTCTTCTGATTTTCAGCTTGCCTTTCCTTCCTCCCTCCTGCATGGAACACTACTCTTGCAGAGAATCTAACCATATAAATGTTTTGAATTTTTTAATCTTTATACTAACAAGGTAGACATTGAAATGACTGAGTCTACAGCACTTCCGTAGCAGGTTCCTTCTTCTGGATGTGTTTTATTTTTTCCTTGTGATCCTTGGCTGTGAGCCTGGGGTTTGTGAGCTCTGATCAAGGCCTTGTTCTAACTCTTAGGGAGAGCTGTGATAACAGCACTCTTGTTCATTTTCCTTTCCTCTGAATATAGCAGCTACTGTGGCGTAGACAGTGGTGGGCTGGCTCATGGCAGCACTTTTTTAAGCACATCCCTTTTATAACTCTCACTCTTGACAGAACACAGTTTAGAACTTCATCTAGTGCATTCCTGCAGCCATCAGACTGGCTGGTAAAACAAAAGCAGTGTCTAAGCTGAGTTTCTTGTTCCTGTGGCTCATTCTGCTGTGACAGGTGTCAGATGCTGACAGAAAGCCCAGACCTCTGATCAGGGAGTGGGTTTAGATCTGTGTTCTATGTTAGTGCAAGAACAAGGCTGTTAATGCCAGAAGTTCTGTCTGTTGCTTGCTCCCTACCTGTAGCTTTTATGCTTTCTGCATGGATCTGTTTCAAGCAGTTCTAACAGAAGTCAGACTGAAGTATGAGAGTAGGGAAGTTTGGATCTTTTATTGTGCCCCAGTGCCACTCACAAGAGCAAGTGCTCGACAAAGGAAGGAGTAACATGATCAGCTTTATCAAGTAAGCAGAGGATGCAAACTTGCAGGTTAGAGAAAGCTGTGGGTAAATGACAAGTTACTCGAGCTCAATGGACAGAAAGGACCTTCCTGAATAACAGGAACCCTGCCTTGTAGTGATATGGCTCCTTGGTCTCAAGCTGTGTAAATAGAAAGTCAAAGCATCAGCCTACAGAGTGTTTCTTTGAGGGGGTTAGACTGGATGGAACCCAACACAGGGTTTTCCTAAGTTCTCTGATACTGGGATTAGCCTTCATCCAGTTAAAGTGAGTCCCTGGCTGTGCTCTCGTCCCTCCCTGGCTGTTCAGAGACTTGTGTGTAAACTGCCTGTGTGGAAAATTGAGGGTTTGGGCTGTAGATAAACCTGTCAGTCTCTGACAGCCTCCTTGTGTGAGGGTGCCCTGGGATTATCTGTTGCAGGAGGTGTATTGCTCTACTCTGGGTCCAGTGCTTGCCTTGTGGAGAAACCCCCAACCTGACCGAATCAAATTTCTCCCCAAACTTGCACATTGCCACCGTGTCCCATGAGTGATGTCCCTTTCCAAGGTCTGGTGTTTTTCCTGTGGTAGGGCAGATTTCAGGAGCCAGTTCCCTGAGCAGAGAGGGTTCTAAAATTCACTTAGTTTTGCCTATGTACATGGGTGTGCTTAAGGAGAAAGGTTATTTCCAGTACTGACTCAGAGGATGACTGCTGCTCTGTATATTGCCTCAACCCCCTTCCTGTGTGCAAAGATGCTGACACATCTGTGCATCACTTGGTCACTGCACTGCTGTCTGTTCTACAAACCAGCTGTTAAACTTCATTGCTTTTAAGGATTTCCTTGTGTACAAAACTCTTAAATAGGGCTCTGGAGACTTGTTACTGCTCTTGACTGTGTAACTGCTTGTGAAGCATCTCTGGCTAGCAGGAGGACTTCTGGTTTCATTTTTATATAGTTGATTTTTGCTCAAAAGGCTTAAGAGTTCACACCTTCTGCATGCAAATTGTTGGCAAAAGTCTGATGCCAGTGTGTGAGACAGGGAATGAAATTAATTGTAACTTAGAGACATCATGAAATGGTTGAGGGAGTCTTTTGTGAGGTTCTGTGTTCAGTCTCCACCCTTAGCAAATGGATCTTAACCAATAGCATGGAATTCAAGAGAAAGCTAGTGATCAGGAAGGCATTAGGGAGCTGTGACTTAATCAGCACAGAGCTCAGTGCTGCTTAGGTAGCCAAGTTGGGAACCAAACAGTGCAAAGAAGCCCTGGCGATGACTAAAGCTCGAAAGCTGGCATGTAGGAATTAGACTGTAGCAGTCTGTCTTCTACATGGAAACCCTGCCAAAATGTGTTCCTGCTCGAGTGCAGGCTGCAAGCTGCACTTCTGTGTTGGTTTCTCCCTTGTCCCACTGTGGGGAGCAAAGGGAGTCTCTTTTCTGAGTGTTGGGTGCCAGGCTTTGCTCCCATTCCCTGACCAGCATCAGGTGCCAACTCGGAGAGCGTGGACTCGTGTGGGTGTCTCTGCCAGCTGCCACTGAAATGCTGGTATGGATTAGAGCTGTGTGTACACATTCTGTGCTGCCTCTTTGTTCCTTTCACATGGCAAGGAGCTTGCCAAACACACAGGAATCTTATTAATTGCGTTCAAAGCAGCTTTCAGGAAAACAACTGCTCTTGAAGATGGTTGTGTTGAGATCAGGCCTGCTGGAGGAAATTTGGTGCAATGAAGATATTCTCTCAGCTGTATAAGAGGTATAGACACAGAGCAAGAAGGATGACTTCCTGCAGAAGAGGAGTGTTTTGGAGCTCTCAGGTCTGTCTGGAGTCCAGATTCATAGAGCCAAAATCTGTTCCTCTGTTTACCTTTGCAGGGAGAAGGATTTGCTCATTGGGACAGTTTTATTGGGGCCTTTTCCTCTCTTATCAATGCGATTAAAGGCTCAGAAATAACAGGGAAGTTTAAATGGTGAAGATGTTAAACCAAAGGGTTTATCTTCTTAGTGTCTGAGCTTTGACCCAAGTATTTGAAAGGGAGAAGGAATGAATAAGAGGCTGTTACTAAGAGGAATTAGTTGGTGCTCCTGGAGCTCTGTCCTGGGACTTGCTGCAAAGCAGTCAAAGCCATTCAGTCCTCCCCTGTAATCCTGTAGTTACCAAACTCATAATAAACTCTGTTCTATGAGTATTTGTGTGGCTCTTACTCTGCTAAAGCAACTTTGCTTCTAAGGTTTCACAACTCTCATGTTTTGCTCTTCTGGAGGGAGGTGAGTGTTCTGCTTTCTGTGGGTCATATGTAGGGAGTCATAAGGAAAGCAGTGTGTTGTATGAAATGTCAGAAGTCAGAGACTTGTACTGCAGCCCAAAATCCAGACTGAAACCCAACCAGCTGTGACAGTGCAGGAACTGTCCAGCCATGTGAGGGCTGCTCATGTAACCTGGGCCAGGACCTTCCAGAGATCCACCAGAGCTGCTGCTCTTAGCTTGAAAATGGGCTGGTTTTTGTTCTGCCCCACGTTAGCTGAGGCCAGGACACCTAGCCTTCTTATTCTGGCTTCCATCTATTCTTCCAGCAGGAATAAATATTTCCTTGGCCTTTGTTGGCACCAGATGGCACAAAGTACCAGAGAGCTTTAGGTACTGTTGTTATTTTGGATGCTCTGACAACAAAATTTAACGACTGTAGAAATCTTCCTTCGTTGCAGAGGATGTTCCAGCCCAGTGAAGTATTTCTGGGTTCTCAGCTCTGAGCAGTATTCCACTTTTCCAGGCTGGCTTTCAGAAGTGCTATTCTTGTTTCTGGTGCAGAGCCTTATGCTGTGGAAAAGAAAGATGGCCTGAACAGTGTTGCATTGCTTTGTAGTTGTGTTAGGGAATTTTTTGGGGGGGATTTGGTGGTTGGTCTTTTTGGTTGTTTTTTTTTTTTTTTTTTAAATCATTGCACTTCTGGTGCCAAACACTTTGTGGTTTACCCTTTCAGATTGCCTCCCTGTACTGTTGCCTTTGGCAACAGTTGCTGTTTTGCTCACTTAAGACTTCTGAAGACTTGACTCTGCCAAGTTAGAACTCTTAAGTCAGTGGTTTAGCTTCTTCATCCTCAAACTTTGCTCATCTAACTTTGCCTCAGAGAGACCTGTGTGAATTTTCTTCATTTGATCATGTTTCTTTTGAGCTCTGCATCCCCTTTTTCATCTACAAGAGGCAAGAATGTATTAATCTTTGCATCTTCTGCAGAGGAGTATGTTCTGTTTTGTTCATTTTCTTGATTTTTCCTCTGCTCTGCCTTGGGAAACATTTGTGAATGCCTCTTATGAAAGAAATTGGGTAGTATTGAGTACTTGAAGTAATTTCTGGGAAATAAGGCTACCAAGTAAGTGTCTGTAAGAGACTGAGAAATTATTTTGGGGTAAGGATTTTAGTGTGTGTTGAAATTCTGTGCTCTCCCTGGTAATGGTTTAAGCTTGTGGCTAAGAGGAAGTGTGATACAGAGGAAAAACCACACAACCCAAACCAAAGATAAAAGGAAAAATAATAATGGGAGCAGTGACAGCATAGATCAACTGGTCATTTGGGACATTGGCTCAGTTATTTCATTAGATAAAGTTTTCAGAATGAAAATACCCTCTTCACTTCAGGCTTAATACTCAGTTGTTTGAACTTCATGTGGGGGATGCTCATCTTTGACCCTCAGGGCCTCCTAAGCTGTGCACATTTAACAAGTTTGTTTCTTGAAGCACTTAAATCAGGTGGTGCAAGTACCCTTTATCTTCTGTCTCCCTTATGAAGTTTTTCACTCCCTTCCCCCTTCCCCTGCATTTTGTAAAAAAGCTTGATGTGAATTTCTTTGGGACTCTTCCTTATGCATCACTGTGTGCTTATTGATTCAGGACTGGCAGTGCCTTATTCTCAATTTTGTGGGGACAGCTATGTGTCACTCAAAAAGAGTAAAACCCAATAGATTTTGCTACAGTATGCCTGAGGTCATCTGTGTTTTCTTACTTTCTGATGCTCCTGTCATCTTTGCTGCTTTCTCCTGATTCTGTGTTGGTTTAGAGCTTGAGATTGAAGGGTTAAAGGTAACTGTCTTACTGGCAGTGCTTTCCTCCTAACTACCACTGAAGCTTTCTGTCTCAAGTGAAATTAAATGAGCTGCTTGTCTGCCCATACAAGTGGATGTCGTTTTCTCTGTCCTCTCCCCGGGTAATAAATTTGTCCTTGGCTTCTTCTGGCAAAGTTATTACTTCAGCTAAATTATAGCCATGGTAATAATGTCTTTAACTTCTCCAGTATCAAGTGGGGCAGCTGTATTCCGTGGCAGAAGCCAGTAAAAATGAAACTGGTGGAGGTGAAGGAGTGGAGGTCCTGGTGAACGAACCCTACGAGAGAGATGGAGAGCGTGGGCAGTACACACACAAGATCTACCACTTACAGAGGTATGGGAACCATTTCATTCCCAGAGCTGGGCAAGAGGAACCACAGGAAGGTGCAATAGGGTTGCAGCAACTGTAAATCACAGATTATGTGAAGGCTGAAAGATGCAGAGGTAGGGCAGGAGTATAACAGCACCTGGCAGTGAGCATCACTGGGACACCCACCCACCCCTGTAAACGTGGCTGTTGTCCCAAGAAAATCTGGCTTTGGGCTTTTCAAAGCAAGTCTGATCCTGCCACCCAGTATTTTCATACTTGAATTTGGCTAAAGAACAAAACAACTCCTGGATTTCAACCTGCTTTCAGCCTCTTTTCTTTTTTTTCCATTTGTTTTATCTTTCATTATGTAAAGAAGATTTATATTAACATTTATGATTTAGCATTTCTGGAAAACGTCTTCCCAACATGGGGTTGGGAAGAGCCCTACCAATTCCAGAACTGTGCAAATCTCTAGTGTTTGCATTCCAGGTGATGTCCTGCCTATCTCAGTTCTCATTCCATGTAGTCCTTATCAATGCCTTTCTTCCTATTTCAAATTTCTGCAGCAAAGTGCCAACATTTGTGAGGATGCTGGCCCCTGAAGGAGCTCTGAATATACATGAAAAAGCATGGAATGCCTATCCCTACTGCAGAACTGGTGAGTGCCCGAGGAAGGACTCTGGACTCTCCTTTTTTGTTTTCTGGGGGAAGGGGGAAAAAAGGTAGGGGAGGGTATAAGGAAAGATGCAATCAGTAGAGAAGCTGTTTCAGCTCTTAAATCTTGGATTTCTGTTCTCTAAGCCCTTTGCATGGTCAGGAAAAGCAAAATACAATGCTGAGGAGTTAAAAAGAACTGCCCTTGTCTGATGTGCTGTAAATGAGTGACCTTCCTCCATGAGAGGAAAAGAACAGACCAAGAAATATCTGTTAGTCTTCCTAAAGGAATAGCTGTGTAACACTGAGGAAATAAATACATGAGGGGTGATTTTATGTGCTCAAGTGCAGCATAGCCAGGTAGGAAAAAGTGGAAGATGCAAGAGGGGAACAGGGCAGATCTCAGCTGCCTCTTGCTTAGTGCAGGTGAAGGGAACAAGTGTTAAGTGATGGGTATCTGCTCACTTGCAGGATCTGAGGTCAGTGAGGGTTGAACAGAGAACACTGCAGCTGAAGTGAATCCATCTGTGAAGGCAGGGGTGAGGCTCTGGGAGCTGTGTAAAGTGCTGAAATAGTGTCAAACCTGTTTTCTCCAGGAGTGGTTAGTATTTACTTACTGAAGTTACCAGCCATGGTGTTTAACCACTACAGCTGCTCTGGTCTTCACTGCTGTAAACTGAAAATTTGACTTTGCCTCCAAACTTATGTAGTGTTTTTGGCAGCATTTTATGCTGTTTGTATCTCTGAAGGATACATTTTCTGCTAGTTGGTAGTGGTACAGTTGCTATGGGAATGAAACACTTAAAAATTCCAACTGTTTTTGAAACTCAATTTATAAAAAAACCTTTTTTTTTTGAAAATTTACTTAAGTAAATTCCAAATGAAGTGTTTTAAAAGAAGTAAACAGCTCTGCAGTGGGAGAGGATAGTGTTACTTCAGTCTGTGAAATTACATGCTGCAGTCTAGCAGAATGGATATTTCAAATACAAAATTCAGATACTGCCATCAACTGTAGAATAAATTTTTAATGTCTCACAGAAGATGTGGAAGCAAAGTTGTTCACAACCTTTCTAAGCTTTATGCAGTTTTCTTGTGGCATGTTACTTAAATTAGTTAGTAAATGTCTAGTTTATTTCCATGTTAAGCCCACTGAGGTGATTTAAATGCCTGGCTGTATCCTCCACCTTCTTTTTTCCTTCTCCACCAATTTCTGAAACAAAGGTGTGGAGTTACTTCTTTTGTTATTCTTAAGCTGCTTATCCTTCAGTTACACACTAACAAAATCCTACTGAAGAATGGGATACTAAAATCAAATACAAGACTTTTCAACACAATCAAAGAAATTTCAGATTTTGATATGCTAGAAATTATAACAAAGCAAAAAAAAAAAAAAACCTCAACTGTAATAAACAGCAACATGATATGAGATAAAAAGTGCTTTGTTGTGGGGGTTGGAGCAGAAGGCAGTTTTGATGCGGAGGCTGATAAATCTGTTTAGAGAATCTGCCAGCCTGACATGAAGCAAGAGGAGCTTGGAAAAGTTGCTGAAACCTTCCCTTGGCTGGGATTGGGCAGGAGGGGAGAGGCCTTGGATGTGGGAGCCCATGGATGTGAGACCCCATGGATGTGAGAGAGAACCCTTGGGTGTGGGGACCCATGGATGTGGTGTGGGGCTGCCTTGGGCGTTACCATTTTCCTTTGGATGCTCTTGGGTGTTTTGGTCTGACATGAGGGGACTTGGATGCCCTGCTGGGAATCTTTGGGCAGCAGAAAATGCTGTGCAGGCTTAGAGCAGCCAGGCTTTCAGCCCTCTCACTAGAATCTGAAATTTAAGAGCCAGGGACCCATTAGGACTTAAACCTGAGTGTAGGAGTTGCTGGTGCTTCTGCCTGTGCCCTCCTGTCTGAGGTGGTGTTGCTGTGCCATCCCTGGAGCACAGCTTGCTTGTTCACAGAGCCTTCTAAACTGGAATAAAGCAGTGCCTTTACTTAATTGTTCCTCGTGGTATTTTTTTTTAATGATATGACTGCATCCCTCTTACATTTCCCTATATGCTCAATTAATAAGCTCAATTAATATACATATTATGGGCCATTATCAAAGTAGTACTGGAGATTGAAGGAATTTAAATGCCTAGCTTATGACTTTCAGCAATTCTGCACACTTCCTTTTGCTGTAATATGTTGCTTTTATGTACTTTAAATGGGAGCCTTGCTTAGTTCCTTTGAGAGTATAAACTGCAAGTGAGGTTGTTTTTACTGTATGGTTTCACAACTTCTGCAGTAAAAATGAAGTGAGGATTGTCTAATAGTTCTACCTGTGGGCTGGGGCCAAGAGGAACAGTGTTCTTCTCTGCAGTCTGACTTAAATATTAATGTTGCTTAAATGTTTTTAGAAAAGCAGTTTGATGTGTGTTCCACTCTGAGTGTAACCATGGCCTGTGGCCAAATGTCAAGAAACTGAGAAGTTATAACTGCAGTTGAAACGTGTAGGAGTTGCTGCTGTAATGCCTCAAGAAGCAGGTCCTAATTTGTAGCAAGCTGAGCATTGAAGTTTGAGTGGACATTTCTGAAGAGATTAATTTGTTTCTTTGGAAATGAGGATTTCCCCACAGGGAAGAAGTTAAGGAGGCAAAGGAACCTGTTTTGAGGCAGCTGCATAGTCACAGCACACAGTCATGGCAAAGTGGGAAGGCCCTGGTTTATAATTATTGCTGGTTTATTCAGTATTTTGTTGGGACTAGCAGGAAAAAAACCCCACTTCTTTCTTGCAGAAACAATGAAATGTTCTTTGAGATGATGTTCAGCCTTTGAAAAATTAGCCTCAGCTCTGCCTTCTTGTTCTCTCCCTGCAGCCCAACATGCCAGTCTAAATAATTGGCTTGCTGTAAAATTGCTGTAAAAAGCAATTTTCACATGCTAGAGGTTTAGAACAGTCCAAGCCCAGCAGTGGGTAATTAAGGCAGCTGATGTGCATGATAGGTGATTTGGGATGGTAACTGTCTCCAGGATGCTGTGTTGGAAACTCAAAAATTGTTACAATACCTTTAAAACCAGATTGCTCCTTAATCAAGCCCTGATATTCGACTAAAGAACAGACCAGAGAACTTCACCTCCAGCTTCAGACTTCCTTCTGCTTGAGTAGAATTGCTCAGGTAGAGCAGATGCTGACTGTTACAGGATCTGTAATTGCTTTTCTGTGTTGAATAATTGAGCCTTGGTGTCCAGGGAGTTCAGTTACCACGAGCAGCAGAGATGCAGAGGGTCTGGTTACTCCAGGCAGGGCTGCACTGGCCTGGAATCCAGCATGAGTTTCCTTTGGAACTATGGAGAGGCTCCTTATCTGCAAGCTGAGAAAGGATTGGTAAAATGCTGTCAGCTGAACATACTTATTCCATCTTCTCATCCAGCTGGCTGCAGGCCAGGGAGCACAAGTGGCAGTGCATAATTAATTGCTGCTCCTCTGGGTTTCTCCCAGTCTGAGAATTTCCAGAGGAGAAGGGGGTGAAGTTAGCTGGGTTTTATCAGCTTCCATGTCTTTTCCCTCAGAGGTACCTGGGAAGCTGAAGCTGTCTCCATGTGGTTGAGAGTGGGAGGAGGGCAGTGGTTGCTGTACAGTCTTTTCTCACTAAAGTACTGTGTCTCTTTCTTTCCATGTGTTGATCTCTTGGACCAGTTATTACAGTAAGTATTGCTTTTACTGATAATCTCTGGAATAATGTCTGAAATGAAGTGTTCTGGGTAGAAGAAGCTCTTTAACCTGAGCTAAAGGCACTTTAGCTTTTATCATTGTAAGATCACATAGATTAACTGTCCTTACCAAGTGTGGTGTGTCTGTGTGACCATGGACAGAGATCTGTCTGTGCTCAGCAAAGCTCAGCTTTACAAATAGGAACAAGCCCTTGCTTGGGTAAACTGAGTAAAAGCCAGTTAGCTCCTGCCATGCTGTCCCCTTGATTAATCTCTTCTGAATTTGATATTTTCTTTCTACATGCTGAGTGTTTGACTGGCTTGTGCTTTTGTTTCTGCTCCCCTGAGGGAGGATAGGGTTACCTTTGGGAGTCCTTTGCTACTCACAGTAATAGTGAGAAATGGAAAGTTTTTTGCTTACTTGGCAGAACTGTGCTTCTTGTCCCTTCCCTTTCAGTGTCAAAAGCTCTCAGCACATCAGTTTAATATTGTTATTAATTTGAAGAGTTGCATCAAAATATGTACTCAGTGCTAGATCAATAATCTCTGTGGAAAGGCAGTTTCTGCCTAGCTAACTTATGTTACCCCTTCAAAACTTTATTTATAAATAGAGTGGCAGATATTGTCCTTTAAAGAAAAAGCTGTTTATAAACTCCAAATGTTTCACTAAAACAATAGAACTTACGGGGTTTTTTGTGAACAGCTTGTGGTTTATTTAATCTTAAGTAATTAATGCTCAATCAATTTTGCTGAAAGCAATGATCTAGTTTCAAATAATTCTGAAATTCCCCAAGTCAGACCCCAGTCAAATGGAAAGTTCATTCTTTGAATTATTCAGTTCTTTGAGTTGACTCTCCTAATGCTTATCTGTGTAATAAGAAGACAAATTATATATGCCTTATATAATTATATATCCTACAATAACAAGAAGCTTTATCTTGATGACAGAATGAGTATATGAAGGATGACTTCCTGATCAAAATTGAAACCTGGCATAAATCAGATCTTGGAACACAAGAGAATGTAAGTACTTGTGTCGTGTGTTTTACTCATCTCTTTAATGTCACAGTGCTGCTTTCTGTGCTGGCTTAGAGAAATGCTGTGTGGAGCTGTCTATTCACTGTGTTCCTGCATTTCAAATGTTTGTCTCACTACCAAGGCAGACTCCCTTCTGTTGGCTTCTCACATAAACTGAATAAGATTGACCCCCAAACACTTGTTCTGTGTGAGCACCTTTGCTTCTTCAGAAACTCTCCCATTGTGTGTTTACCTCTCTGTAGGTGGGAAGGGGAGCACTGGGTGTCTGCATGGCTTTATGTTTTCTTAGACTGGGAGTGTTCTGTCCCTGAAGCAGCTCCTTGAGTGTTGTTTTTTCCCTGCAGGTGCATAAACTGGAGCCAGAGGTATGGAAGAGTGTAGAAGCCATTTATATAGACATTGCTGATCGGAGCCAAGTACTCCCCAAGGTATGGTAGGTGGGTAACAGCTCCCTGGGGGGGCAGGCCTTGTGCTAAAAGAGGGGATCATGGACAAACTGTGCTTCCAGGGATGGTCACAGGCAGCAGGACAAGTGGGAGGATGGACAGAGGAGGAAAAGTGTTCCTTAAAACTGCTCATGCAAGCCAGAGGAAAAGCTCTTTTAAAACCTGTGTCAGCACTGCCTGTAGAATGTGTTGTATGTAACAGTGTATTTGTACTGCAGTGCAGCTGACTGAAGTGCTTGAATAGCAGGAAATGGCACTCCCCTTTCCATACAGGATCTCTCCTAAACTTCCCCCTTTTTGATACTGACCCATGGCTTCACAAGTGTATCTGGAAATGATGTAGCCAACACTTGGTTCTAAGAATCACTCCAGTTACTGTGAGAAAGAAAGGGGTGGTTTCCTTACTGGGAAGAAAAATCAGCTGTATAAAAATGGAATGTTGGTTGAGTTTCCTGACTTTCAAACAGTATTTGATACCATTTTAATGGTAGTGCTGTGAGTCTGACTGTACTTTTCTTCTAGTGAGCAGCATGTGAGCATCACACTGATACAGTGTTGGGAAAAATCCTAGATAGCACAGCTGCTTTCTGTAACAGCAGTGTTGAGCTCCCAAAGAACAAGTGGTTACAGGAAACATATCCTACAAACCTTCTGATAGACTTACAGAAGTCCTGTCAGTTTGTTACCACTTCTTCATAGGTCTAGGACACAGCACAGGGGGAGATACGTTCCCTTGAAGAGTGTCTGACCTAATGCTGAGGTCTGAATGCAGTAGCTCTTGAGAAAGCAGAGGTTAGTCTTGGCCCAGGAAAATAAATCCTCTGTGTGAGAGAGCAGCTGGATAACAGTAGGATAATTTGTGTTTAATCTTTGTGTCTGTCCAATAGGATTACAAGGCAGAAGAAGATCCAGCAAGGTTTAAATCTGTCAAGACTGGACGTGGACCTCTGGGTCCCAACTGGAAGGTTTGTATTGATGAGTTCAGGGACTGTATCAGGACAGATACTGGGGTTTGGAGCCAAAGATACATCTTGAAAACACTGGAATCCCTTCTGCAGAAGCAAATGCAGAACTCAGCACTGAATCTGATTTTAAAAGAAATGAAAGAGCTTGGTACAAAGAGAATGAGTTCCAGGAAATATCCAGAGCTGTCTGGTGCTCAGCCCAAGGGTTCACCCAAGAGAATTAAAATATGAGATAGCTGAGTTAAACCAGCAGTGTTTAACCTTTCACTGAAATCCTTGGAATCTGAAGACATTGCAAGTGCAGATATAATACCAGTCTTTAAAAAGGACCCTGAGTAGGATTTGGGGAGCTACTGGTGTGCAGGTCTGATTTCTAGCAGGCAAACTTGGCAGAAGCTGAGGTTGATATGATTCACTTGGGAGGAGTGGTTATGGCTCCTTAAATAAGAATTAGGAAACCTTATGGAGTTTTCTTTAAGGCTTTATAATGATGACTCGGATGATATAATCTAATTCCAAAATGTTTTAGGTAGGGACTTTATCAAGAGACTTTTAAGGAAGCAAAGTAGCCGTGGTATAACAGTGAAGATACTGAAAGACATAATTTTAATGGAAGAAAAAGTGGACAACAGAGGAGAGGAAGGAATAGTCTCTTCTCAGAATGGAGGGAAAGCCACCTGTGAAGGAAACCAGGGTCTAGTTTCATCACGCCTTGAAAAAGGGTGAGCAAAGGTGTGACAAAACTTGTCAATAAAATATAAGAAAGGTGTAAGGATGCAAGAGGATTGTGGGGAATTGTGGGAAGACTTCATAGGACTGAAGGAGCTGCTTTCCTGGAGACACTTGGCTAGAGGCTTAATGTGACTATCTCTGTGTCTTTGCAGAAGGACCTGGGGAAGCAGTCAGATTGTCCATACATGTGTGCTTACAAGCTGGTAACAGTCAAGTTCAAGTGGTGGGGTCTGCAAAACAAAGTGGAGAACTTTATACAGAAGGTGAGTTCTGTGATGGGGAGAGATGTGGGAATGGGGCATGTTTCATCACCCACCTGCACTGCCTCTGCCTGAGATTCTGCAGTCAGTTAAAGCTGGGTTCAATTTGCTGCTAATCCAAGGGCAGGGCTGGCTGATTGTTCTGTGAATTGGCTATTGAACGTTTTCACTCTAATGTGAGAAGGTAAATTGGCTGCTTTGTGTCGTTTAATAGATCAGAATTGCAGTCACTTGGTTGTTGGTTTGTGAGTGATGAGGTGATGCATTTATACTGGAATTATCGTGTAGGGGCAAAACATTTTTGTGGGGAGATGGCTCCAGCTGTTTGATCCTGATCAGCTGAGGATCTTTCTGACAAGTCCTGGAGCTAGTCATGTTTTCCTCCCTAGTCTGCTGCTTGAAAAACCTGTGTTAAAAAATAAGCAGATGGTGGGAAACTTTATTAACTTAAAACATAAATGGTATCTTGAAAAGAGCTTTTTTGTGGCAGAGTCTATAACCCATGAGCTGCAGCAGGATGCTACACCTGGCAATGGTTGTGTGTGGTTTTCCAGGCAGTGCTGTGTTCACAAAACTCCTCTGCCTTCAGATCACAGAGACTTCTCAGTGGTTAATATTGATAAACCACAGAGCTGCTTCTGCAAAAGCAATTCTCTGGTGATAAATCTAAAGGCAGCTTCAAGGGGGAGTGACCATGGTGCTGCAAGATTTCAAGTACCTCCAACAAAAGCTCTGAATAAAGCAATGTCTTCAATCCCTTTCTATTTATGAGTATCTACAGGTTTGCATCAAAGTATTCAAGCTGCTTTTGATGAGATATGAAACCATAATTAGTAAAACTGAAGTGTCATTCCTTTATGAGGTCTTTCCAAGAGGCATTTTCCTGTCTAATATGATTTTGCCTAGCTTATCTCTTATAAAATGGAAATAAATTGCTCCAAACCTGGAGTAGCTTGTGCACATTAGTCACCTCTGCTGAAAGGTTTTCAGCTGCGAAAAACAAGTTTAGGCATTTTTTAGGCCACTGCAAAAGAAAAAAAACCAAGATAGGTGCATGTCAGCCCTTTACACTTTCTAACTTCCAGTTTTTAGCAAGTTAAGGATTTTAAAAATACCTGTTCCTCCTTTTTTCTGCACTTTCAGGCCAACTTTCATGCTCTGAGTAAGCCCAACTTGGAGCACTTTATTCAGTCAGAACAATCCTGTCAAATCAAAGGAAATTCACTAATTCTTTCTGTGCAGTGTGCAGACTGCTGTCTAGGTTTATGGGGGGAAAAAAAAGGCATTTCTCTAGGGATTCAAGGCTCTAGATGAGATATTCTGATAAAAGAATAAAAATTAGCTATCTCCAGTTTCCAATTGTGGCAGCTAGATGGAAAGGTGGGCGAGGGAGCTGATTCTTCAGTGTACACATCTCTGAAAATTGTTACAATGCTGTGAGCTCCATGGTAATTGCCCTGTGACTCAGCTGGTTTGTGTTTTATTCCTCCTTTTGCAGCAAGAAAAGCGCCTCTTCACAAACTTCCACCGGCAGCTCTTTTGCTGGCTTGATAAGTGGGTTGATCTGACTATGGAGGACATCCGTAGGATGGAGGAGGAGACCAAGAGACAGCTGGATGAGGTCAGTGGCAAAGCAGGGCAGGTGTGGGTTGTGTGAGAAGCTGCTTCTCTCCAGCACAGCAGAGAGGAAAGGCTGCTGCATTGTCAGGCCGTGGTGTGAACTGTGCTCCTGCTATTTAGGTCATGCTGTGTGTGCTTTGAATGATTGGCCATGAGTCCATGGTGCTGGCATCTCCTCCTAATCATTATGGAATTCTCCTTCTGTTTGTTGTTGAGCCAGTAAATGTATTGAACCACAGGTAATGAGGGGCTGAGTGGCAATGATTCATTTACTGCCTCAATATCTTGTTTGCTTTTACTCAAAGCTGAATGGTCGATTTTGTCCTCATTAGTTGCCAGAAACCTGTTGAGTAAAAGGTTTTTTTAGCTCTAAGTACCATAAGCAGGTAGTGGGGGTATGTAACAGGATTCTTACTCTGAGAAACACAAGTTTGGTAATAATGAGAACCTTGTTCCATGGTTTGTGTCCTGCCCTGCACCCTTCTCTCCCTTCATGCCTCAGGATATTTCATTATAGTTTCATGTACACTCTTACCCTTTGGATAATGGTTCCAAATCTGTTGCCAGCCCACAGCTTAACTAGAAATGATGCCTGCATGTGCATTTCACAATCACTGATTCGAGCTGCTGAGATATAATCGGTGCCTTACACACAGGAGATGTTCCATACTGATAAATTTTGAGATAACACAGGTGAGAATCAGTACTTGAACACTTGTTTCCTCTTTCAGATGAGAGAAAAAGATCCAGTGAAAGGAATGTCGGCTGCAGATGACTAATGTGACTCCTTCCTTGTGCACTGTAGGTATCAAGAGATTTGACAAAAATCTGTATTACTCTATTTGGTTTAAAACCCCCAACATTTGTGTGAGAAATGATCCTGTTCATAGCTTCTGGCAGGCAACTCTGTGCTATTGATTGTTTTTATAGTGAACTCATTTCACTGACAGGTTGATGAGCAAGGTTTACGGCCTCGTTTCAGAACTATTCTAAAGAAAAGTCTGAGTGAAAAGTGTAAGAAAAATGTGTTAGAATATTCTGTAGAGTTTACTGCTATTATTTCTGTAATGCATATGTTACTTTCCATGACTTGCAGAGAAACTTTTGTCAGTCTCAAAAAAAGTAAGTTAGACATGAAAACACTTAGAATATAGTTGGAAATTGAACATTCCTAGCATATTTGTGAGGAATTTATTTTTTCCATTGCTTGTTAGCAGTATTTACTAGTGGGCCAAGGCTTGGAGTAACACTTGGGCGTTGCAGGAGAAGCAGCAATGACAGTTTTAAAGCTTTTGACTTGTTTTCTTTCTATTCTTTTAAATATATCATCAGTTTGGGGGCTGGTTTTGCCAAATTTTTCTTAGACACTGCAAAAATGTGGTATAGTATTAGAGAAGTAAGAAGGCAAGGAGAAAGAAGGGATTGTCCATTTATGTTGGGAAGAACAGGTTATTAGGGCAGTAAAATGCCATCCTAGTTATCCTTGGAAGGAATGGGGTGGGGCAGAACCACATCCTCCTGGAGTACTCACTATTTACTTCCCTTTGCCCTCTGTTATCTGCAGGTTGCTTGGTGGTAAGTGGGGAACACGAGGTGAGGGAGTGTCTGAAGGACTGTCTTTTGATAGAAATATTTTAATTTTTGAATGCAGCTTCAGCCAGTTGATGTTCTGCCCTCCCATTTGCTCGTGCTGCAGTGTAACCCTGCGTTGTCTGCCTGGCGACAGCGTGACTCACATTTGCTGTCTCAAGGTTGTCTGACACCTCCCCTGGCACACTGCTCTTCCAAAGCCATCCTGAAACGTTTCCCTGTTGTCTCTTTGTTTCAGTTTGCAAGACAGTCATCAGGAAGGCCCAGGGAATCCACACCCTTGACTGACGGACCATCTCTGGATCAAGCCTTTCTCTGTCCAACTGGCAGGCGATTTTAAACCTCCCATAGCTAATTCTAGATGCCCCTTAATATTGTGAGCAAATAGACAGTCTGGTACTAAGCACTCCAATGTTAGCACGTGTATCCCAAGGGGTTTCCTCCTCGGGGCCGTGTGACTTAGAGATCGCTGTATTTCCAACTCCTCCCTCCTCTTTTTTTCATTGTGTTCAGACCAATTTCCACGTGGCCCTGTTTGATTTCTAAGTGACATTTTTAGCTCAAATAGTCTTGTGATGTGGTGACTTAGAATTTTTTTGTTTTGTTTTGTTTTTGTTTTATTTTTTTTTTCAAAGTGGGATAAACTGCCACCTTTGTTTCTGCCCAGCCCTTCACTGTTCTTTGAATGTCTGTTTGGAGAGGGAAATAGTCCATGTTTAAAAGTGCAAAACTCTTCCACGAGGTGTTCTGCTCTCACCCTTGCTCCTGGAGGGAGATATTTAATGGCAGGAAACCTGAGTACAAAATGAGGAGCAGCCAGAGAGTTCTTGGTTTGTGATGAGTTTGGATTTGTGGCTTCTGCAGGGCATTACTTTGTTCTGTCGTAACAAACATGAATTAAAGACTGCCCAGAAGCTGCAGTCAGGCCCTGTACTGGGGCCTTCAGCACTTACCTGTGGAGTTTCCATTTAGGGGTCTCTCTGGCCCATGTAGCTCTGTTGTCCTCCAGCTGTGCATGTCAGTCTTACAGAATCTTTCTTGACATATGTTGCAACTTCCTGGTTCCTTATTTATTAAGACTTCCCAGAACTTACAAAGCTGGAATGGTTTTGACTATTAATAACAATGTGATTCTCCCTGGACAAATTGGGATGTTGCAAAGGCTGGTGTGCAAGACAGGTCTTGGCATCTGGTTACATCCAGGTGCCTGGGGCGGTGGTTCTGCTCAGCAATAATATTCTTCCCATTGCAAGACTGACTAAAATATCTCCTTTTGTGCTGTAAGAAAAGCAACTTTAAAAGACCTGCAGTTTTCTAGGATATCTGTTGGTTATTATAAATCATAGAGGATACTGTTAATGTAAAGAGCTCTTGTTATTTAATGAACTCAAATATTTACTGTAACTATCCTTATGTTGATATCAGCTTTAGACAATCAACTCAGCAGAACAGAATCAAGGAAATGCTGCTTTCTTCAATACATATGAGAAAAAAAATCCTACTTCTTTGCTTATCCCTGAGGCCCAATGTTTGATTTTTTTCCTCCCCTAGTAGTAATAACTTTATTTTCCACTTCTCTGTTTGGCAGCACTGACGTGAAACCCTGAATGCCAAACAGTCGTGGGTGTATCACCACTTTTGAGGAGTCTTTTTAGCATTCTATAATACACTGACTCCTCCAGCTCTTCCCACTCCTGCAAGCAGGAGATCCTGAAATGATCCCATGCCCTGCTGAACAAGGCTGTGCTGGGATCAGAGCTGTTTTCAGCATGAGGGAAGATGGGAATGCTCTGGAGGGAGAGGATGGCATTGGTTTCTGGGGAGGGGGCAGTTTATCCCTTTATTTTTAGTTTGTTATTTTGCCTTACTCATGTCTAAGTGCAATAAGCTCTGAATTGTACCAGTGACTCTGGCAGGCTCTTCTCAGTGACCTCAGACGGTTCTGCGGGGTTGGGGTGGGGTTTGAGGGGTTTTAGCAATCTCACCAGGCAGAAGTAAAACAAGTTTATTGTAAAATAGGTAAAGAAACTAAATTTTAATCTTTGAGGCTATTTGGGACCAGGATGTTTCATGACATGTTGTATAGCTGTTCCAGAAGTATTCTAGGAGTGTAGGCCCCAGTTACTCTTTCAGTTTGAAGTATTTTTAACAGAGAATTTATGCACTGACTTCTGTTTGTGTTTGTTGGTTACGTTTTGAGGGATTCTTACACTTGAGGGCAACCTGAGAATACACATAGCACACTTGTTCTTTCAGTTTGTGTTATCCAAGAGGCTTTCCATCTGATGACACTAATCGCCGTGGAAGCAGATTGTAACATTCCACCATTGCAATCCTTTTTTGATCCTCTGATTTCAGAGTAAGAGCTTTTACACAAAGCTTTCCTGATTAGTGGAAAAACTTGGAGGGAGGCAGGGGGGGAACTGCAGGAACTTCAGCCTGAATACTCCCCCTCTGCTTCCTGCCCTTTGTTTTCTGTCCTTCCGATTTGATCCTAAGTGAAAGCATCCCTCAGCCTTTGGATAGACAAATCCTGTAAAGACCCTTCAGTCTCGACGCTTGGTTCCTGCTAGTGAGCATAGCAAAGATCACGCAGCGTTCCCGTGCCGTATCTTCCATCAGCTTCGGCGAGAACCCCTGGACCTGCCGGCTCCCGGCGGGATCGGGTCCATCCAGAGGGGCTGGATGCGCTGGGATCGCCACTCCCATCCACGCCGGCTGGGTTTGGGGGTCCAGGGGCAGCCCCCTCGCTCCAGCCTGGCTCAGGCTGGCTTGCTGACAGGGCCGCTCGCCCCTCATATCCCGCAGCCCTCTGGGTTCATCCCGCTGGGCCTCCCGCCACGTCCCGACGGGTTCTCCGTGCTCTTTTCCTTTGGCGACACACACTTTGTAGGATGGGTTAGATTATCTCGTCGTTTCTTTAAATGTGAGTTTGTGCCTTTTTTGTCTCCTAAATCTTCCAATACAGGCATATTGGAAAGGAAATCTAATAAAATACTAGACAGAGCCTCTCGCCTCCGCTTCCTTTGTTTTGGGGTTTTTGGGGGGAGGTCTCGGTGCCATCCTAGGGCTGCTGTGGGTCCTCCTGGCCGCGAGGGGGCGCCGTGGCGCGGCGCGTGCCCGTCACCGTCACGCGCGCCGATGGGCGCGGAGCGCTGAGGGCGGCGCGGAGGCCGCGGCCGGGCCGGGCCGTGTGAGGGGAGCGCGGGGGGCTCTGCCGGCCCCTTCCCTGTCCCCTTCCCCATCCCTCGGGCAGCGCTTCCCTGCGGGAACCCCGGGCATGGAGACCGCGGGCCTTCCCACCAAGGAGTTGAGGTGAGTGGTGGGCGCGGAGGGGCGCGAGGCGCGGGTCTGAGGGCAGCTCCCAGTGGCCCCAAGCGGTTACGTAAATCGGCGAGAATTAGCGAAACTTATGTGTGTGTGTGCTTATTAGCGGGGAGTTACACAAATTGGCGGCGTTGCGTAGTCATATGAAATAGAGAAGAAAAGCTGATTTTCTGGTTTGGAAGGTCGGTAGTGGAGTGGTTCAGGGAGGCTTAGGGGGCATTTCTGAGTGCTTGGGACTTCCCGGAGCTCTGTTAATGTGTAACGAGGGCACGAGCATCTGCACTTTTGTAATGGCCCGGGTGTCTCGAACTTGTCACTTTCTGTGAGGAACAAGAAGCTTGAGTAAATATTGACCTTCTGCTTTTACGGTGTTTTTACAATGTGTCTTCACTCTGTGTCGGTGTCCTGTCTGGGCTCGATTCCCTACAGAAACCTGCTTAGATGGGATTTGGGTAACAGCCTGTGACAGGAAAATTTAAAAAACCAAACAAGCTGAAAAAAGCTCAAATATCTTAAAAATCCTTTGAAGGTTTTATTATGAGCACTGTGACCCTGAGAAATTCTCTGCTATTGAGTCATTTGAGAATTAGCGGTGATGATGCTGGATAATGACTTTAGTAGGTTGCTCGTATTTAGGACGGTGTTTGTTTCTACCTCTGAGATCTATGTTTTTATCAGTACTGTGGTCACTGGGCACCTTGAGGAATTGAATTTCTGACAGTAATGACTGATGGCTTCAACATTATTTCAGTTTTGTTTAATCAGATAATTACAAAATTAGTAACTGGAGAGCGTTCCCAAGTGATACCTCTCCAGTGGCAGAATTAGATCTGCAGCCTACCTACATTTTTTTTCCCTAGAAATTTGTTTTGGACTAGCTTTTGGGTGACTTCAGCATAGTCTTACAAAGGTACACTATTAGTGAGGAAATTATGGATCATTTTAATATGTTGTGCAAGGTAATTTTTCAGCTTTTCTGCATACATTGTGTGTCACCTTGAGGAGGCAGTTGATTGTGGGATAAAAACACAGCCTTAATAATGGGTGTATTGGTGGGATTCACTAATTATCAGTGTTTATAAGGTCATTATAGAACCCTAAGATGATGGGAAATTAGCAATTTATTATTTTTAAGCCTGTCATGTAACAAGACTGACAGTAAAGTGCATCTCTTTTTAGAAGCTCTGGTACTGAAATTACCGTTTTGTAAACAAACAACAGATGAATGCTATAATATGAATGTTGAGAGGAACTGTGGCTTTGCTTGGTTCAGATCAGAACTTTGAATGTTGGGGAGCTGGAGATTACATTTCTCCTTGCCTGCAGACAGGCACATGATCGATTCAAATCAACAATAAATTCTTTTAAACCTTGAGCTCATCGAATTAACCACATTAAATCTATTATGAAAAAACCAATTCACTGTGTGTGGTAGGACGTGATTGCAGCTTTTGTAACAACCCAGCGAGTGTGGTGGGAACGCCACAGGTTTTTTTTTCCAGCGTTGCTACACCTACATTTGTCCTTTTGTGTTGGAAGCAATGCTGAATTCCACAGGATCTGGAAGACCCTTATCGATCTCTTGATTTTAATGGGCCAGTCCTTCAGGTCATAGCTTTAACTGGGAGCAGATGGCATCGCTGAGCAGCGAGGATGCATTTCAGCATTCCGAGGGGCTCTCCCTGAACGATCTGGAGAGCCTGCCCAGCCTGCGCAGCCGCTCCGCCAGCGTCAGCAGCACCGGCTCCAGCGGCCGCGTGCAGCTCCGGCACAGGGTGGCCCAGCTGATGGCCTGCGTGGAGGACATCAGCTCGGATGACGAGATCCACGAGGAAGTGTCTCGCACTCTGGATGAAGCTTTCCTCGTCTGGGGGAAAAAGCTGAGGGATAAGTGGCAAGAATTCAGGTTTTGCTCCCTCCAGTTGGTTGTTTTGGTGGTGGCGTCAGGGCTGGCAAATAGATTTCTGATTGATGAAAAGTGACAAAAATAATGTGGGGAAATTAGAACGTTCGTAGAGTTGGTTGTCTGTCCACATTTCAATTTTAGCATTGGTTTTGTGTGGTTCCTGTTTGTTTTTAGACTACACTTAGTTACCTGGAACGTGGGCACAGCTTCTCCCCCTCCCGATGTCACGAGTTTACTTCAGCTCAACTCGCTGGGCCCAACCACGGATATGTACGTTATAGGGTGAGTGGTATTAAAGAACTTGCTCTGGGGGTTTATTGCCAAGCTGCTGGGTCTCAGCATGGTCTGTTTTGGGAGGACTGTGTGATGTGAGTCACTGCCTGGGAGATGGTTTAACATTATTGCTACCAGAGGGTGAAGACTAACTTAGCCTAACTAACAGGGGACTAACTTAGAACAGAGATGATTTATAGCAGTTAGCTGCTGCTATGTGGTGACAGAATGCAGAGTATCTTTTTTCTAAACACACAAAAAGTTTGGGCTGCTGTTTTCTTTGAAAGCATGTTCATTTCGATATGAAAATTATTGGAAATCCAACGTCTTTTAAGGGAATTAGTGCAAGCTTGTTAGGCAGAATTTGCCACTGTGTTTTCCAAACTGTGTTGAAATTCTGAAGTCCTGATAGTCAGGTTCTTTGTTATAACACATCTTGAGTCTGGCATTGTCTTAAACTCTATCTTCAGGTGTATATAACCTCCTGTAATTTTGTTTTACTCGGTGTCAGATGTGTTAGATCTGTGTGTGGGTTAAACTGCTTGAATGAGAAACTGAACAGCAAGAAATTTCTGGGGTCTGTGTTCTGCAAAGTTCTTATGAATTCTGTCCAAACCAACTGGTGCAATGTGAGTAATTGTGATGTATTCAGCTTACAGGAGGTGAATTCAAAAATCACAAATTTTCTGTCTGACTTGGCATTTGATGATCCATGGAGCATTTTTTTCATGACTGTCTTGTCTCCCTTGGGATATATCAAGGTAATTATTTACACCACTCTTAAGTGTCACAGCACTGAAGGAAAAGTCTTAAATTTTTTCCTCAGATTATCCATAAAAGATAAGTTGATGGTGTTTTTGCAGGTGTCTGTCACTTCCATAGGTATGTTAGAAGGGACTCTTCATCACACCTGTGTTTTCCTGTTTTTCGTGTGATGTGAACTCATACTGAACAGCATATTTCTTGTGGCCACAATATCTTTATCTCTCTCTTGTTTGTAGAGAAGTTTTTTTCTCTGTGCAATATTGGGAAACCGTATTGTGATGCTTCTAAATGTAGTCTTGCACTATAAATATCCCAAGCAATGGCAGTGATTTTCATTAAGATTGGTAAGGCTCCTTTATCTTGTTGTTTTTGGTTTTTTTTCCAATTTGTTTGCAGGTGAAAATAAATTGCATTTGTGTAAAACAGGATTTTAGTGGGTATATATTTACGTGAGGACTTAATTTTTGGTTGAAGGCCTATGACATTATATGGGAATTTAAATGATAAGATTTTGGGGTAATATCAGGGACATAAGATCAGCTAAAGTACTGGCTATTTTAATAATGCCAATGTAGGAAGATATCCTGAATTTCTCTAGTAAAGAGAAATTAAAAGCCTTTTGTAGTGATTTTCTGAACCAAGCACTATTTCAGGCTGATTTTGCTGAGGTGATTGTATTATCTGCATGCTAATCAGACTCAGTAGTTGTGCTGTTCTTTTAATTGCAATTAAACAAAACAAAGGACCCATTGGGAATTACAAAAAGGAAAAAACCCACATTGTTCACTCTGGCCTAAGTCACTGCTGATAAAAATTCAAAATCTGGCCGTGGGCTGACATTCAGGCCCTGTATACACACAGTTAGAAGAATTCCTGCTGGTATGCCTGGCTGATTTTGAATTCTAATTTATAACTGAGGCAGTTGGGAGCACACTAATGAATGGATGCTGCCACCTAATGGCTTTCAGCAGGACTTGATTAGCTCTAATAATAAGGGGGAGCTGTCAGGCTGGGTCAAAATCAAACCAGGCAGCAAGAAAAGGTTATCCCAGGACTTAGCCAGGAATTTGGCTGAGCAGGAGAGGAGCAGTTACCCCTTGGCTGACCTGTGATGAGGTTGGGTGTGGAGGGAGAGGTGTCATCCTTGGGACATTCTGTCCCCTCAGTAACAGGGTCTGTTTTCAGAGTGTTCAGTTGGCCACAGTCAATTCTTCCACCATCCACAGGATCGTGTTGCCTCTGTGCAAGGGCTTTGCTTGATTTGGCTCTGAGGACTGGTGGGGCTGGTGCTGGTTCCAGCAGGGGAGGGGTCAGTGCCTTGTGGTGTTCAGGACCTGTGGATGATCTTGAGAAATGTCTGGGGACTGGCCAAGGCAGAGTGAAATAAAGTAAATAAATAATAAAGGGACTAGAAGATCTTGGTGCCTCATGAATGTAATTACGGAAAGGAGAATGCTGACTACTAAAATATTTATGCATCATTATTAATTGCAGTCCATTGTTTCAGTATTCTGTGTGGTATTTTGTTGGGTTCAAGGACAATGAAAACATTAAAATATATTCTGAAATAATTTAATTGTGGAGATAGGAAGACAAAGGAGGAATTCTGTTTTAAATTTTGGGCTGAATTTTTGTGCTTCTCCAGCAGTTGTACAGTCAGTTTTATTATAATGTAGTCCTTTTCTAAGTTTATCCAGCATAAAATTGAACTACAGTTAATGTATTTCATTGCCTGTATTTTAAATTGAATCATAATCATTACAACAAGCACAATGAATTTTGTATCTCATGCCAGAAACATTGTAAAGTCCATAAATGTTCAATGAGGGACATCTTTATTAGACTGTTTCCACACACACAAACCAAAAAAACCCTGTGTCTTATGTGCTCTCTAAGTGTTTGGTAAATCAGTTTTTACAGGCACTGCAAGGCAGGAGTTTCTGCTGTTTGCAGCTCATTGTTTTTGCAGATGCCTGGAATTGACTGCTGTGCTTTTGAGCCATTTAATGGCATTTAGAATATTTAATGATCTGCTCAAGGGTGCTTCAGTTTGAAAAACTTGCTGCTGTTCGAGGACTTGTAGGTGTGAGTTATAAAGCTTTTAGGTGAAAAGTGCAGGATTTGGTCCTTCATGAACAGGATTCTTAAATCCTGTTTAACAAGAGGCAAGAAATCCTGTTTTAAATCCTGTTTAACAAGAAACAAGAGGCTGGTGAGGCAGAAGTCTTTAAAGAGGATTGGGCAGGTGCATGTTTTGAGGTCGACTTCAGGTTGAAATATAATGTCAGAACTGTGTTAATTAGCTGAGGAATTGATCAGATTTGTTTATAAGGAATATGTTTTTCACAGCACTGAAATGAGTCTGCATTTATTGTGTCACAGTATTGAAGCCAGGCTTGGCAAGGGAGTTGCATGACTTCTGCTGTGGCCTTCTTCACCTAAAAGCTCCAGTGAAGTAAGCCCCAGGAGCTCCTGGAAATGACCATTCCTTCTTTTCTATGTCCCCAGCTCTCCTCAGTCCGCATGCAGGGGTTGCTGCTTCTGATCTTCGTGAAGCACGTGCACCTTCCCTTCATCCGGGACATCCACACCCAGTACACCCGGACAGGCCTCTACGGGTACTGGGTAAGGACTGCCTGGGCTGTGGGTACCTGCTCACTGCTGGTGCTGTGTGCCTCTCCATGGGTCCATGCTGGGACAGAGGAGATGTGGTTTAATTAAAAATTAATAACCTGACAAGCACTCATTTGTTTGAACCTCGTGTGCAGCACAGACCATAATTTCAGATACCAGTTTATTTGCTGATACGCAGCAAGTTGCGTAGAAAGAAATTGTACTGATTTAAATCTTAATTGCAAGATTTAAAAAGTCATAGGTGGTGTTAGTTACATTTGCAGGCATTGAGTGCAGTTTCAGGGAATGTTGTTCATCTTCCATCCCAGGGGAACAAAGGAGGAGTCAGCATCCGCATGTCCCTCTTTGGGCACAGCGTCTGTTTCGTGAACTGCCACTTGCCAGCTCACATGGAGAACACAGAGCAGCGACTGGATGACTTTGAGAAAATTCTGGAAATGCAGTTTGAAGGAGAGGCTATTCCAAGTCCCTTGGATCATGAGTGAGTTGTTCACTCAGTTCTGTGGTGTTTTTATCTATTATAGGGTGAACTCTTGCACTGAAGAGTTATGGGTTTGGAGTTTTCATCCATCATTTTTATTTTAAATGCCCCTTCAGCCTTGACCCTGAACCCTGGGAGGAAAAGATAACCTGAAAGACAGATGTCTGTTTTACAAGACTGTTTTCTTCCAGTCTCTAATTACATTAATTTGTTAGCATATAGACTGTACATGTCATGCAGGAAAGCTTTAGAAGCTGAAGCCTGTTTATACCAAAAATTCTTTAGGTTGCTGTTAAATGTTTAGAGATGTAAGACTCAGGAGAATTTAATATTCAGGCAGTAATAAGCAAGCAGCAAGAATGCAAGGGACTTAATTTACTGTTTCAATTACTTCAATTTTTTTTTTGTTTAGCAGCAGCTTGTCCCTGTGTAAGCTTATCTGTAACTACTAAAGTTTGTGTTTAAGCTGTTTGCATTAAGTAATAAAAGTGATTAGAGCACCTAATAAGTGTAATGGTTAATATTCTGTCAAATTCTTCCCTTGAGTTAGTAGATTCATATAAATCTTCCTTGTCTGATGCATTTTGGTTTGGTTTTAAGGGTTCTCTTCTGGTTTGGAGATCTAAACTTCCGGATAGCAGATTATGGGATACACTTTGTCAGAGAATCAATCAATAACAAGCGTTTCAGTCTGCTCTGGGAAAAGGACCAGGTAGGTTGGCTCAGTCTCTCTGGGGTTTGATTTTGGTTTTAATGCACACACACACGATGTGGTAGTTAAATTACACCTTGGGGTTCTAACTTCTGTTAAAGAACACAAACTCAAAGCAGTCATGATTGGAACATGAGGTGGTCATAAGCCCCAGTTAATTGCAAACCTTTTCTGCTTTTCTGCAGTTTCTTACTCATTTGCAATGCTCATGTTTGACTGGAGATTTCTTTGAACTTCATTTCTTGTCAGTTGTTCCTCACCTTTATCTCTCCTCTTCTCCCAAGAATTCTTTTTAAGAGAACCTTATACTGGATTTTGTTTCAGAATTGCCTCTGAACTTTTAGATGGATTGTGTCAAGAGTTCTGGCTATAACAAAGAGGCCCTTCTGAATTTACCTGTCCAATTTTGTACTGACTGCAATGTTGAATTCTTGGAATATGCTTTCCCAATCATCCTTTAAGATCTGATTTTTTTAAACATAATCTTTAAAAGTTACTTTTTATTTCTGCAGTTAAATATGGCAAAAAAGAAGGAAGCATTTCTGAAGGAATTCAAAGAAGGTCCTCTGCAGTTTAAGCCCACCTACAAGTTTGACCTTTACTCGGAGGTCTATGACACAAGGTAAAAGATAAAATGAGTTTAGATGTGGAATATGAGAGTGAGTGTGGTGCTTGGTTAAGTATCACTTCAGTAATCAGCAAACCTGAATTTCCTGAGTGTACTGGGGCTGTTGAGCTGATCTGTTAGGCTTGGATTGATCAAATCTGAATAAATGAATATTTTTGGCTGAAGAAGCTGGGGTCTGCTGATTGTATGAGGGAAGTAATGAAACAATCCAGCTGCCTTTTTGGAAAGACCAGATTAACAAAATAAATGAGCACTTGTTTAAGCTGCTTCTGTTTTGTTCTTTCTTACTAAAAGTGCTCATTGGTTGTCAAAAAGGAGCAAAAGAATAATTGTCTGTCATTTTTGCTTCCCTTCTCTGTTTCAGCATTTCATTTGATATGCTGGTATTTGAAAATTAATGTATATTTGTCTTTATTGATTATTTTAAGTTGAAGATGGAGTATGTTAAGTTTCCAAAGTTTTTCTGTGATATAAAAGTCTGTTTGTTAAGTATTAGTTTTATGTTTCCACAGAAGGATAAGTTCCTGTCCAAACAGGGTTTTGTACTGATCTTTTTCTTTACTTCCAGAGAACAGAAGTCCCTGTTTTGGTTTAAGTAAGGAGAGAACTTTCTGAATTTTGTAGTTTTTTAAATATTTCAAAATCAAAACAAGGCTCCATCTGAGCTTTTGCTTTGATTTTTGTGAAATATTTGAAAATCAGATGACAGCTGATTTTCTTTAGGGATTTTCTTAACCTGTCTGAAAGCTGCAGTGTTATCTATTCTGCTGTTGCACTTAATATTGGAAGTTTATTCGTGTGGACCCAAAGACATTTTGCTTCCTAATTGAATACAAAGAGATGTAATGGGACCAGCAGTAAATCCATCTAACAAAAAAGACTTAAAATAATCCAAACCTGGACATTTTACAAATTTTTCATAGCCTGGTTGTCTGTATTGGCTGATTTAGAGAACAGGAAGTGTGGTTACACGTTCTGTGTGCATCCTGCTGCTGTTCTAGATTTTGCTCAGATGGGGGTGACCAGCAGACCTCAAGGCAAGCACCCTGCAAAAGTTGCTTTTACTGAAGCCCACAGAATTTTATTTTTGGTACTCCTTCAGTGTGAATTCTGAGGGTTTCCCATCTAATACTCCATTTTCTCTAAAACAGTGAGAGTTTTACCTTAAGGTTCTTTTGGTATTTTCCTGCACAGCAGAGCAGACATCTGGCACCTCCTAAAGATTTCTGTCGGTTTATAAGAACTACTGCAGTAAGTGGGATAAGGGCCCTTAGTCATTTCAAATCTTTCCACTTTATTAAAGGTGGGAAGGGGTAAAACAAAATCATGTTGAATATTGAACTAAATGGCCTTGGGTTTGATATTTAAAGTTATTAAACTGACAGTTTTCCTTACACATCCTGCTTTTAACTTTCATAATCCAATCCAGTCCATTCTAATTCCTCTTCCATAGGGTATGATCTTTTCTCCATTTCAATTTGAAGTGATCCACCCATCCAGAGAGTTGCTGTTAAGCCTTCTTCCCACTACAGAGAGAACCACAGAGGGCTCATGTCTTCTGGTGTAATTGATATGGTATAAAAGAAAACTCTGCATTGTGATAACAGTTTGATGTATAGTACAGTTGCAGGCACAACTTCCTTGATTATGGAATTTTGAAAGCCTGTTGTTGTGAGACAGCAGTAACTTGCAAACCTGAAATGCAGGCTGGTACAATTTAGAGGAACTTCTAAATAAAGCATTGCTGTGGCACCTGTGATTACAGTAAGCTATCCTAGTTTGTCCTGTTTTTTGTTGTTAACAGAAACTTGCTCTCAAATATTTTGATTAATTTCAAACGTTATTCAGACTTTTCCTACATATTCCATATGTTTACACCCTTATTTCTCAGAATATCTATACGTTTGGAGCCTGTGGTAGTTGCTGTATTATTTCAATGTTCATGCATGTTTTTACAGGGTTTTAGGAGAAAGTATCATTTCCTGTATGAAGCCAACTAACCCACTGAAATGTCCTTCTCCCCTTCATTTTACTCCTCTTTCAGAAAGCCATGAAACTGATCTGTGCTGAATGGAGTTAAAATTAAGGAAACGTTGCTTGTAAAACACATTAACCAGAGCTGTAAAATGAAGCTTGGATGTGATTGTCTCCTTTTATTAATATGTATCTCACAGTCTGTGAACTCTTGAGTAGATTTTGCACAGCATTCTTAGCTTTTGGCAACTGGTTTCTCTGCTTATTTCACTTTTTACCTTACATTTTCGCAGTGAGAAGAAAAGAAAGCCAGCGTGGACTGACAGAATTCTATGGAAAGTGAAAAATCTCTGTGAGGTTGCATCAAAAGAAGGCAAATTCCCTGAAGAAGAGAACCCAATTTCTATTACTCTGAATAACTATGTCAGTCACATGAGCTATGGCATCAGTGATCACAAACCTGTCACAGGAACTTTCAAGCTTGAGGTGCTGTCCCAGTTATGCTGTTAAGAAAAAGTTTGTTTTGCCTTACAGCAGCTGATTTCCTAAACCATAATCTCTGCTTCATTCTGATCATAGTGAAGGCAGCAAATTGCTTTCAGGTTATTTCCAGTCAGGTGGCAATTGTGGCAGAGAATAACTTGAGAAGAGTAACTGAAAGAATGACAGGCTTGACTGAGTTTAAATTCTGTTTTGTTGTGTAGATGAAGCCTCTTGTCTCAGACCCCTTGGTCATGCTGAACCCTGAGGGTGAGTGGAGTGCAGAGCACGATGTTCTCATCCGCTACTCTGCGGTGCCTGAATTCCCCAGCAGTGCTTGGGACTGGATTGGGCTCTTCCAGGTAATGTTACCTCACTGTGGCTCTTCAGCAAAGATGGGGAATATGACTGCAGGAGGTCGTTGAGAGTTTTAGAGCACTGATTCTTGCTAGTGCAGGACTCTGTGAAATAGTTGTGTCCTTGGTTGCCATTAGTTTCTGTGTGCTGACGGTTTAGCTCTACGGCGTGTCAGTTCTTCCACACCCTTTAAATTCTCTGCTGAGATAATCTGGTTGTTTATTGAAGGAAAATGTTGCAGAAGCTGTGGAAAGGAGTTTATGCAACAAAAAGGACAAAAATAAAAGTCAATGGAATGGTGAGAGAACAGAGCAGTCCCACCCTCTCAGAAACAAAAGAAGTGTGCATGCCCCCAAAATGTTTTGATCCTAAGAGTGGTTGAATTACTTCAGTGAAACAGTAAACATCTCTCACAACTTTGTTTTTCATGTAATGTGGTTTTTGTTTCCATCAGAAAGCTGATGGTTTGTATCTTTCTCTGCAGGTGACTTTCAGGCATGTGAAGGATTATGTTACTTATGCTTGGGTGGAAGATGATGAAATTTCTTCCAACAGAGACAGCAAACAAGTAAGTCAGTTGTATTTCCTTCTAATGCAGTTTTCTACAGAGTAGCACTGGAGGTCTGTCCCATATCCCCTTCCCCTCAGGGGTTCTGTATCCTCTTCCCAGTTGAAGCTAATTGGGAACAATATTATTGTTTAAAATCCCTCCTCCTAATTCTTCCTCTTGAATGTTTTGGTCCCTCTTTAAAAACTGCTGTCTGTTACAAAGCTTTCTACTAGTGATTATGTAAAGTGATTTAAACCAAACAAATAAAACTTATTTTGATGCAAATGATAAATATCCAGAGATACTTATCTGAACAAATAGAAGTTGAAATTGGGAACGGTGGCTCCTTGGGACAGGAGCAAACCAAGCTTGTGGATTGCTCTGCTGTTGCCACCAGGAGGCAGCTCCGCTCCCTCTGCTGCTCTTTGGCTTTGTCCCTTCCCTTCCAACCACTCTGGGTCTCTTCTCCCTTGTCACTGAACCAAGCCAGCTTGCTGACATGGTGAAGGATATTCCTTCTCCTTCCTGATTTAATTTTCATATGGTTTCCTGAGTTATTTCTGTCCCCATCCGTTTTAGCTTACGTTTTAAAATGTGCTTATAAATAGCAAATACTGATTTTGATGGTATCCTGAATGGCTTTTTTGTAAACTACTTCTTCTGTGGAAATTGCTCATTGCCTGTTCTTATTCTTGCCAGGTCTACATGAGTGCTTCAGAAATACCCAAGATGGGAGAATTTTTGCTTTGTTATTATAGCAATAATTTGCAGTCAATAGTTGGCATCAGTGAACCTTTTCAGGTAATACATTAGGAAGCATTGATTAATGTTGATGTGATTTTTTTTTTATTACTTCCTTTGTTTTCATATGCATCTGAACATAACTGTGTTAATCCTTGGGAAGGTGGCAGCAGAAGGAATTTTAAAAAGGATATGTTCTGGCTAAAAAGGATTTGCTGATGTGCTGAAAGACTCTGAGTAACTGTTACAGCATCACACAGCAGTGAAACAAGACAGGTTTCTCTCCCTCCCTGTTCACTTTTGGAACTTCAGGCTCCCTGTAAGGTCCCCAGTTTCTGTAAAGATGACAAATGAAATGCTGCCAAAATTCTGGCAGATAGTAAGTGAGCTCTTTGTGCTCCATTCTGTGATTTGCATCCAAGTGTTTCCTGTAAATTGTCACTTGAATTTGGGAAGGATGGGACAGCTGGACTCAAGTTATTTGATTAGTAGGCTCTGTTTAATTTCTGCAAGAATGACTTAACCTGCCCAAACAAGATGAACTGACCAAGCATTGCTGCTTCTACACAAGCACTGTTTTTTCCAGAATAATTTTGTTTGTGCATAATTTTCCATGCTGTCATGGCTGTGCTCATGTGCTGGGGAATCACTGAAATAGGAATTCTGCATTGTTGATGATGAGGATGAAGGGGTTTTAGAAGACTGTAAAACCTCAGTGCCTTAGGGAATATAATAATGAAAGTTCTTGGGCTGGCTGGTATCTCATTCCTATTTTATACTATTATATATTTTTTTAGGTATTCTATTCCTATTTTTCTCTGTATGGATGAGAAACATGGCAGAGTGGAGTATTTGTGTTGTCTCTGAGCTCAGTATCTATCAGAGATTCTGCAAGATTGTTGCTTTTCTTCTTGCATGACATTTAATGTTTTGATACCACTTCAATGGATTTTTACTAGATTTTTTTAATCTTCTCAATTTTTAGCATATATGACAGACTTCTTTGTATAATGGTATGGATAATACAAAGCAACACAGTGCTTTTGAGTTGTTAATTTGGTTTTTATCCTGTTTTTCTCCTAGATTCAGCCTAGCCATACACCAGTACAAAAGGATCTGCCAGAAGAAGAGAGCAGTTGGCTGCAGAAACCTGACAATCCAGACTCAGGTGGTGCATCTGAAAAAAGAAAGGGCATTTAATGGTCCTGGTTCAGCAGACAGATGATTCTTTATGTCTTAGTGATTGTAAGCTTTTACTCTTAGAAGATGGAGTAAGACAGGTAGGATTGTTCAGAAACTTTGGAAGCTCAATCATAGAAGATGATTGTGGAAATGGTTATTTTTATTCTGGGGAGAGTAACTCTCTTGCACTGGATGAGAACTGTAAAATAGCACTTAAGGAATGCTGTATGTTTTAAGGTGATAGACATTTCTAATGCAATGATTTAACCTAAGGAAGTTGCAATGTTTAATAGGTTTTTAGGCTTGTTCCTTTCTTTGTAGAGGATATTTTATTTACGATGCAATATTTACAATGCTGTAACCACTTAATAATTGATTCCCAAATTTTGAGTTTAAATGAAGTTATTTAAAATTTATTTATTAGATACAGCTAGTTAGCTTGTTTTAAAATTTTGTTTGACTTTCAGATGTAAGCTAATTACCTTTTGGGAAACACCAGTGACAGCAGGTCACATGAAAAACAAAATCTTTGGAGTGTGTAAAGTCTCCTTTGGTAGATCCTTCTCTTCCTGCCTTACTGAGAACTCTTTGTAGGGTTTTCCATTTCTGATTCTTCCAAACTGAAATACATTTATCAAAATGCACTATTCGTGATTTTTAAAATTCTTCTTTTATAAAACAATTAAGCTATTTGCCTATTGCCTTTACCCCCCTCATTAAAAAATGTAAAATAAATCCATTTTTATACCAGTCCCTGGCTTGGAGTGAGCCAGGATCCCACAGCTTCTGAGGGAAATTGCAGAAGTTGAGAAATGTTTTAGCACAGATGAGCAGCCCATGGTTATGATTTGGCATAATCTTTGAAAATTGTAAATCTCTTCAAGTTATAGCAATCAGTCTGCAAACTTTCTGTTTTTCTAGAGGTGCTCAGACCTTTCTGTATCCGGTGCACTGGAGGGTGGAGATGAAGAGAAATTTCCTGTACCTTTAGGAACCTGAAAGGTAGTTAGCTTCTGAAAGGGTCTTGTTTCTTGATGAGGAAATAGAGATCTTTGGAAAGGATAGGAAAGGGCACCAACATTCCACAGAATGTCAGACTGCAGTGCTGGGACAGAGCACTTTGAGTCTCCCACGTTCTGTATCCACAGCTCTCCCCAGGTGTGGTGAGCAGAGTCAGCCACTCCTCACTGGCACGGGGATAGAGAAGAGCAGATCTGGTTCAAGTGGAAGAGCAAGGGGTGTTGGGATGTTCATGCTGGAATTCTGCTTCAGAACTGAGTGGATTCCTTTTTGCTCTTTTTCTCAAAGCCTTATTTTTTTCAGGGTTGTTTTGAGATAGAAAGTTAACAGCTTGATAGGATATTTGTTTTGCTTTTATCATTCATTGTATAAAATCTTTTGAGGTCCAGGTGTCTTTGTGTCCTGTTGAAGCTCTGACATAGGTTTCTGGTTAGGTAGTTGCAGTGGGCTTTAGGAACACTTGGCCTCTGTAGGTTTTAGTTGTATCTCAGCTTGATGCTTGGTATTGGGAACTGTTCTCAGTTGTGAGTAGTGAGGGCAGGTTCAGAGGATACTGTGTTCATTGCATGGATTAACACTGCCTTGAGGTTTACAGTTTGTACATTCCTGTTGCACTTTGGAACCATATTAGAAACAGTTTTCCCATTTATGCTGGTCTCCCAGGAATTTGTTTTGCACTGAATCTTTCAGATATGTGACTTCTCATGGCAATTAGGGCATCAGACAAATCCCTGCTTTGAATTGCAGTACCTTCTGCAGTTCCTGAGCTGTGCTGTCTCTGGTTTCACTCTCTGACCATTCTCCATGCAAGGAGATTCTGTGGAGAGCCCGAAGAACAGTGGGCTTTGAATTCCAGACCACAGCTGGCAATTTACTGTGGACCAAGATCCAGTTTCTTCTAAGCAGGGTGCATCTGCTGGGCAGGAGCAGCTCAGAGGGAGCCATGCAGCCTCTTTGCAGGGGCGAGACCCGAGATCCTTTGTGTTTGTGGGAGCTGAGAACCCTCTGTCACTGGACACAGAAGCTGCATTTTGTAAACTGATCCTTTGAACCACGGGACTTCCCGGAAAATGCCCCCAGCAGCTGGGATTGGAGCTGCTTGTGTGTAAGGAGGATGCTGCACACAACTCTGCACTTCTTTCTTCAGTATTATGCACACAGAGGCACTTTTGTTTACTACTGTTACCTATGGTAGCTTTTCAAACTATTCCATGACCTGTAATGATGCAATTTCTGATGAAATTTATCTTTTCTTAAAACACTTTTAATTGGATGTTATAATCACTGGAAATGTTTTTATACTCATGTGTTTTTCTTTCCATGTACCTCTAAAATAAATCCTGGCAGTGAAGTGTTGTGCATGGCCTCTGTTAATTTGAGAAGGAACAGACTGGTTTGGGTGGGGAGGATTAATTTGTAACCTTTCTCAGAGGAACTTGTTTTGGACATGTTTAATGCACAGATACAAAGTATTTTAGAAGGAAATAAGTAACAACCTATGGTAGGTAGGGCTTGGGCTGCAAAAGAAGAGCAAGGACAAATGCTATTTTCCCTTTGGACAAAGCAGATTAATCTTACTTTTTCCCCTATTTCAATGAATACAGTATTAAATGCTCTTGTGGTTTTGCATTTTCTGTCCCTCTTCCCCACTGAGGTTTTGACAATTTTCTTGTAAAAATGCCCAGACCACTTGACATTGTTTCTTAATTTTTGAGAACAGGTTCTTCTAATTTCACTTTTTCAAGTGAGTTTTTCATGGTGTGATTTGAGGTGTTTCTTTTGCCTTTATGAAAGATCTTCTAAGTTATGCTTCATATTTTAATTTTTGTGTATTTTAATATAAATTTGCACTTGATTTCCATTTAAGGATAACTTTTCCTAACTCCCTGCTGTTGGAGAATTAATTTTCAAATGGGAACTATATATCCCAAGGAATGTTGTCCAGTCTAGCCTCATTTAACTCCCATATATTTCTGATTGCTGGCTAACCTCAGGATGTGCAGTGTATCATTGCACACAGATAGTACAGTTCTGTGTAAACAGGAAATATTTCTAAGATGTCTTGCATGTTTGTGAGACCCTAAAAATACGTTCTGATAAAGACCATTGTTTCTACTACCACTGCTTCCTTCTGTGCTCTTGGACACTGAGTGACACTCAGATGAACTTGTCTGAATTAATATACTGCAGTGGAAAGGCCAGTTGAACAGAGCTGGAATTAGGTTTTCCTTGAGAGAGGAAATGATACCTTTTTTGAGAGCTCTGTGTTGCTAACAGGAAACTTCCTGTGGCCCTTTCTGCCCCTGAATTTAGGGATTGCTGTTTGCACGTGATTGACACGAAACAATTTCTATTTAATACACAGTTACTCTGGAAAATTATTTGCTCAGGACCTGCCCTGAACTTGTTTAATTGCTTCAATTTGAGGAACATAATGGATGTGTGTGTGTACATCTCACCTCCTTCTATTACAGTGGAACTGTTATCTTCCACTTACAGGGTCTCTGCAATTAAAAAGAACATTGTGCAGCCTAGAAAGCAGCAAGAGAAATCTGTGTGGGAGCATTTGAACACAGACTGGGAGAATCACTGGAGTCAAACAGTGAAGTGTGAGATCTGGGGATGCAAACTGGCAAGAGGAAATGCAGAGGTGCAGGAAAACATCAGAAAACATGAATATAGGCACCACAAAAGGATGAAAAATAGCAAATGTTTTAACCTGCTAACCATGCTTTGAAACTGGCAGTTCTCAAGTACAGACATCAGCTCTGGTAGGGAATGCTTCAGCATCATTTGTCAAATTCCAGTTGCACTCTAACTGTGTGGTTTTACAGCTCAGGCTCATCAGAGACCACACTTACTCCTCTGTGCCCTTTTTTATTTTGTTCTTTCTTTTAAATTTTATTTCTCCAGCTTCTTTCTGCTGTCTTTANTACAGCTCAGGCTCATCAGAGACCACACTTACTCCTCTGTGCCCTTTTTTATTTTGTTCTTTCTTTTAAATTTTATTTCTCCAGCTTCTTTCTGCTGTCTTTACCTTTTTTTTTTTCTCATAGCCCATTTTCAGAAAGTTTTTTGCACATAATTCTGGTGTCTGCATCACAGGAGCCATTCCACTAACACAGCTTTGGTGTTCTGACCATTGTGATTTCTCTCCACAGAAGGGGGAGATAAATCAGTCTGGGTATTGCTCCTTATTACTGAGAATAGGGTGGGTTTATTTGGGGAAGTGACAGTGCTGGGTTTTTAAATGTGATAAAATCTATTTTTTTTTTTTAGTAGAACTCTGTATTGGGAAGTAAGTTCTCAAGGAAACAATTGTTGGGCTGGAACAATCTTGTATATAACAGCTAAGGAAGCATAAGAGTAATTCCAGATATGTAACACAGAACAGTCACTGCCCTTTCTTTGCAGTTGCTGAACAGAATTATGTTACCTGTATCTGCTTTGAGTGCCAGTTCTTGTTAATCTTAATTAATTAATCTTGTTAATGCTTTCTTGGCAAGCATTATCAACTGCAGTTGGGTTGTAGTAGAGTTGAAAATTCAAATTTGGCTCTTCCAAGAAGATAGAAGGAATTATCTCCTTAGCAAATATTAAAATACCTGAAATTTAGATTGATTTTTTTCCCCCCAGTCACAGGCAGGATATCTGATATCTTTTTTTAGAGGGTGATAGGTCTGGCCACTCCATTAATGGATGGCATGATCATTGTAAAGCTCTGTAATTGCACTTAAACCCACATTCACCAGATTATTTTTCTCCTATTTGTAGGAATTTTCATGCAGTAACGTGCCAATTAATTTCCTTTGGCATGATTAGCTAGCTACTCAAGGACTCAATTAATAATGATTCCATTCTGCAGCAGTTTGCAGAACTTCCTGTAGTTACCATGGGAGCAGTCAGGGTTTTCTATTGCTTGCTCTTGGAGGCAAAGATGAAGGATTTTTTCTGCACAAAATCTCTTGGTAGATTTTTGAAGTCTATCATGGGATTGTTTTGTGCCAACAACTCCGAAACAGCATCCGCAGCGACCTGACTTTTCTGAGCCCTGTGGGACAGAAATGGAACAGCAACAAAGTTGGAGGCAATAAACACAAACATAAATTTAGGTTTCTTGGAACTGTCGTGGCACATTGGAAGGAGTGGAAGCCAGTCTTGAACTTAATTGTTTCAGCTCACACCTAACACTTGGTATAAATACAGAGGTTCATCTTTTCCTCTCACAACAGGGCTCCAAACCAAAGACTGCACTTAGTCCAGGTTGGCTGCTGCTGCTGCAGGCTGAAACCAGACCTATCCATAAAGAATAGAGGGATTTACTGACTTGCCTTGGGAAAATGGAACTGCAGATTGAACGTATTCCTACAGGAGAAATCATCCGCGTGGTCGGCCGCAAGGCAGAGCGCAGGACTGTAAGCCTGGCTTTTATTGCTCTCTGTGCCCCTCTGGTACTGTTGGTTATTCAGTAACCAACTTAGGTCTGAACTGAGCAACTCCAGGGCAAGAGTGGAAGGGTTTGCAAGGCTGCTTGGTCATTGGAGAGACTGGAGCTGAATTGGGAACAGTTTTTTCTCTCTGGGATGGAATTGGTAGCAGTGAAGTGAGTGGGAGTGGAGAAAATGGTTAAAATTTATTTCCTGTAGAAATACTGCAGTGAACCAAAGTTGGTGTTTGGCCTGGTTGTATGAATTCTGTCAGAATTCTGGGAGCACTTTCAGATGACAGAGGAAGGGAAAGAGCTTTGAAACAATTATTGTGTTCCTCTTGAGTTGATTGTGCTGTCACGGGGTTCATGCCCTGAATGTTACAGGAAGGTTCACATATGGAAAATTCAGTGGTACAGGCACATATTAACAAACTTATAAATATCTCAAGGAACGGACTATTCTGTAAACTTGGGACTTCATTGACTTGTGTTCAGGATTTGTATGTAAGCAAATGGAAATCCATGAGCTGATCTTTTCTGGTTTGACACAAACAGTTGAGAAGGATGGTACTTTTCTCAGAATAATTTCAGTTTTCTTGGAATTAATGGCTGTTCCGTGTGTTTTGCCTCAGAATATTTTCTATCTGCATTTGTGTAATTTTTAATTAAAGGAGTCTAAAGAAAAGGAACTGTGTAAAATTTAAAATGTTTGGAAGTACCTAAGTGCAACTGTGAATTTCTCTCTCTGCCATAGCTATTTAAAACCTGTTTAACAGATCTTCAGCTCTGGTGGAGCCATCTTGTACTGAAGTGCACATCTGTGCATGTTGCTGCTGTTTCCTAGCATTGTCTTTCTAGTGACTAATCTGAAACTCAATCTGAAAATGAGCTGAGACATTTACTGTGTGGTTACCCAATTGTCAGGTAGAGTCATTTTACTTCAGAAAAAACTGAGAGCTCCCTCTGCCTTGTTGGGAGAGGAAGATAGTGGCAATTCTGGTGTTCTTTGGTTTGCAGGGGTGTTACTGACTTATTTGTAGAGATAGCAGGGGACACTGGCAGGACTGAACTGTTGTTCCCGGGGGGAAATGTTCCTTTAAACCTTAGCGTGTGCCAGGGTCCTGGGGAAGAGCTCAATGACAGAAAAGGTATCGGTTCAACTTTCTAAAAAGTTTTGAACACTTATTAACATTCCATGAAATGGTAACTTGCTACTTTGAAAACTGTCAAGCAGTGTTGATGCTGCTTGAATGGCCAGAGAGGGGTGGTTTTAGAGAAACTTTAAGATACTTTAAACTGCTGCAGGACTGGCAAGAGCAGAGCTCTTTTTCAGCTCAGAGTGGTTCAGGCTGTTGGGGTTTAGTGTGTAGAATTTCCTGTGGATCCTGACGAGACTGCCTCGGGTATTTCACACCTGTGTGGGATGAACCAATCTGCTGCTCACAGCGGATGGTTACGGCTCGGTGCAATCACTCCAGAGCGAACCCTGCGTCCTTCCCAGGAACATGCACTTTTGATGACTCCCACAGCCAGGAGGGGCCGGTAGAATTACCATCAGCGTTCGAGGTTTATCTTGTCCGTCTGGAGCAGACAGGTGCGTCTGCCCTTCGAGGCAGCAGCAGCTCGGTGCAGAAGCTGCTCAGCGGGGTGCTGCTGCCGCGGACAATGTAACCAGCGCGGGCCGGGCCGGGGGCGAGGCGGGGTCCCGGCGGAGCAGCGGGGCCGGTGCAGGTGAGGGCGGAGGCAGCGGCCCACAGCCCGCATGCCCGGCGCTCGGACATGCTCACTAGCGGCGCGGCGCGGGCTCCCGCGGGCAGTCGGCGCNNNGGCGCGGGGGCAGCGGGGGCGGCGCCCGGGCGGCCGCGGCTCGGCCGTTCTCCCGCAGCCACCGACCTTCCCGGAAACCCGAAACACTCTCCACGGAAGGAACAAGTGAGCGGGGTAGAGCAGCCGGCATCCTGGCGGCGGCACGGCGTGGCTCCGGCTGCCCAGAGCAGTTACTCGCTCCCTGGCTCCCAGGCGGTCGGTGGCTGCGCTCCGGTAACGCTTCCCTGCGCGCATCCCGCACGCCCTGCCCGGCACGGGGCGAGCGCTGCTCGCGGGGAGCCCGAGCGGAGCCGGGGCCGGCCAGGGCGTGGCGGGGCTGATCCCGGCTCAGACGTGGCCGTGGCACGGCCGGGGTTCCAGGCGGCTTGGCTTGCCCTTGTCAAGACAGGCTTCCTGTACCTCCCGAACTTGCGTTACGGCTCCGAGCGCTGCTGGGTGTGATCCACCCTGCTGTGCACAGCGCTGACGTTCACATTGGAGGAATTCTTCCTTCTTTGCCAGTGCTTGCACAGGTGTTTCAAAGCACTTCATGGAGCCAGCTCGGTGTATTTAGCCCTTTCTCACAGGTGGAGATGGTCAAACTCCTTAACTTCTCCCGTTTAGGCACCGCACGTCTGTGTCCCCACTGAGACTCAGGGGTCCCCATCTCTAGTGCTGCTTTCCATGCCAGTTTTTCCCAGTTCTAATATACCTGGAGTTAATTGCTTTAAGTGACAGTGACTCATTGGAGGAATCTGACTCTGCCTGAATGAGCAACTCATTCTAGTAACTTGAATTTTCCAAGTAAGCTGGCTTGAGCTGCATTCTTGTCGATGGGAGGATTACAGAGGAGAAGTCATTCTGAGATACAATACAGAGATTATTCTGGTGTTTAATCTCTCTCTGACAGTTGCTTGGGGGCAGAAGGCTCCTCCGGAACTACTTGTGGATGGCAGCTGTTTAGTTTTTAAAAGTGACAAATGAGAAAATTTGTTTGGTTGGTGGGACAAGCCATGAAAACAGAACCACATCTTAGAGCACTTGGGAAGAAAGGCATTCTTCTTTCATCCCCTTTTGGAGCAATAGACAATTGCCAGTTGTCAGCACCTTTTCAAAACTTTTAGAAACTGCCTAAGGCTTATGGAACTGATGAGTTCTTAATTTTCACAGTAGGCCCTGATATGGCAATTGCTGTCATAACACTTCAGGGGTTTCAGTTTTGATAGTGGATATAATCCTGTGTTTTAGGGAGGGGCTGTGTAAATATGAATATTATGTTCTGCCTGGCAGGGACCAATAGAGTGCTACACTGAACACATGTTCTAATTTATCATGGTATAAAGGATAGATTTATTTTTAAAGAGAAAAAAAAAAGGTGTGAATCATAACATACTAAGGTGTGAGTCAGGATCCACAGTGTGTAATTTCTGTTCTCTTCTGCATAATTAATAGCGAAGAAACTTGTGATTTACAGTACATCTTCGGGATTTATAATAACTGTAAGAGAACTTACATAGATCCTGACAAAATGAGTCAAGCCATTTTTATATTTTTGTTTGATCTAACCCCACTGGAGGTGGGCCAGTAAAAAACTGGGGGCTAAGAATGCTTTATAACATTAAATATAGTGTTTTTTTCTGTGAATAAGCTCAAACTCTATGGATGCCTTTATGCAAAGCTAAGATAGTCTTAGTCTTGTTCAGATATTTGGGATTTTTCTCTTTGTACTGTCATGTTGTTTATTGCTGCATTAGGAACCTCATGCTTTCTAGGAACTGGACAAATTCCTCTACCCTTGTTCAAAGGAACAGTCTGCTCCAAATGCAGGAAAAACAAACTGCAGCAGCTGCCACGGTCCCAGGGCAGTGTATAAAATACAGCTCCCACTGCCCCTTCCCTTGGCTCTTACCTGGCAGGTGTGAATAGTTCCAGCATGGAAAATACTGAGGAGCACTGGGCTGCAGCACTTTGCCTCTCAGTTCAAAGGACTGGTGAGTGAGCACTATTCTCAGATAACCAGTAGTGCCTTCTGGAGGACAAACATGTGTTGGGGAAAAGCTGATGTGTTACAGGTGCTGCAGAAAAGGAGGTGGAGGGAACTCAAAGTACAGCAGATTTTCGTGGGGCTGGTCTGTCCCACAGCCCTTTGTAAGAGATGTGAGTGTAACTCAATCACTTGTCCTTTCACACAGGCTAAAGAACCATTTATAAAGGCTGATTTGTGTGCTTCTAAAGCGTTACCGTGGGGAAAACCATCTGTGTTGTGCTTTGGGTTACCTCTATCAGTGGCAGCCAAAGGTGGTTAACTTGCGAGAGCTGATCCAAATCAGAACTGAGCAGGCCAAACAAACAGGTGATTTGTGAGGAGCAGTTTCCCAGCCCAGCTCTCTGTGTGAGCACAGCAACATCTGCACCGAGGCAGGAAAGGCTGGGATCAGATGGGCCCTTTGTGCTGGCATAAAGTGATTGCAGTTATGGCATGTGTGTCTCCTGTCAGGGCTTTTCCTGTGTTAAATGCTGCTTTACTGCTGTGGAACCAGCTCCTGAGTGATGTGGTTGGCTCTGCCTAGGATTGCTATCCCTGGCTTCTCCAGAAACCATCCATCCAACCTGCTGTCAGCTCTAGTGGGTGAGGTTTGCATGCCTTGTCTTCCCCTGAGATTGTAGCACAGTTCTTTTTCTGCCCGGAGGGAGCCACTTGTGCCTCTCTGTGCCTGGATTCAGGGATCTCTCTGCTGGAAAATCTCCTGCTCTGTATTTTGTGCCCTCCTCTGCATATTTCTTGTTGATGTATTAGTGGGGTGGGTGGCCAGCTCTTCCCAGAAAGCATTAATAAAGATGTAAGCAGGCAGCACAAGTCAATGTGAAAGGCTAACAAAGCTTGTTATGGCAGAAGGTTTGGAGTGGACAAATCTCAAGTAATTTGTTGCAACTGAGTCATGTTCTGTGGGGGTGGAAGTGTTCCTTACAGCCCTGCCCTGCCTTATTTAAATATTTAAACATTTAAATACAGCGAGGAGCAGCAGGGCCAGTACCTTTTCTGTTGCTATATATCTCCAGTGTAGCCTGTTCTGTGTTAAATTCCTGTACTGCAAGGCAGTAAAGGTTAGTATTTAGAACTCCTGTGGCATTCATGCACGCATGGATAGCTCTCCCTGGCAGCTTTTTTTCTTTAGGAAAGCACTTGGTCAGGTGCTGATGTCCAGCTTTCCTGGGACACCCTCAGCCCTTTAACTGGTACAGTGACCTTGGGCTGGCCTGACCACCACCCTTCCTGTGATTCAGTTCAGCAGCTGATAATGAATGGACGTAGAATTTGACATTTTGGCAGTACCTTTGGACTGCTGCAGTGTTTGCCCTCTGGGCAGCGAGGTCCCAGGGCTGGGAGGTACAGCAGGCTGCAGTCACTGAAAGCTTTGTCACTGAATGGGCAGTGTCATTGGTGGTGGTGAAGTATGTCGTGTCAAAATGTGTTGTGATATTTGCCAGGAAATGGAGAGTCCATGAATGACTGAAAAGTCCTCTGTGACACAGCTGTGATGGCACTCAGCCTGGGCTCTATAAGCTAAAGCTGTGCCTTCAAATTTCTTTTGGTAATTTCTTCTGAAGGCACTTTTCTAGTAAAATTTCACCACAGAGTTTGCTACAAAGATGATGAAAGGTCTAGAGGGGAAGTCCTACAAAGAGCAGCTGAGGTCACTTGGCTTGTTCAGCCTGAAGAAGAGGAGACTGAGGTCAGACCTCACTGGGGGCTGCAGCTTCCTCATGAGGGGCAGCACCAACCTCTGCTCTGTGACAGGAGGAGGGAACAGCTGGAGCTGTGCCAGGGAAGGTTTAGGTTGGAGATCAGGGAAAGGTTCTTCCCCAGAGGGGGCTGGGCACTGCCCAGGCTCCCCAGGGAACGGGCACAGCTCCAAGGCTGCCAGAGCTCCAGGAGAATTTGGACAACACTCCCAGGGATGCACAGGGTGGGATTGTTGGGGTGTCTGTGCCGGGCAAGGAGTTGGCCTGGACGATCCTTGTGGGTCCCTCCAGCTCAGGATATTCTGGCTCTGAATTTCCTTTTACTGTTCTGGTGTCTGACCAGAGATTTCCCCCTTACAAAAGGTAACACAGAGACATGCTCCTAACCTGGGGCAGTGCACACTGAAACAGGAAAACACCCTTTGGAGGGGGTTTGAGCCTGCAGGGAAACCTTGGTGCCTTAGCAGCTGAGTTTCATTAGGCAGGGTGATCCCAGTGCCTTCTGCCAGCTGACAATCACCAGGTGTGTTTGGCCATTCTGCTAATGAAGAGGGGGATTATGGAAGGAGCTGTAATTCTACCAGGGAGCAGTGTTTGTCAGAGGATTTTATTGAACTTGCAATTGCATTTTTCTTCATTACCATATACTCAATATTTTATGGTTGTCTTTATGTCTGTTTTCATTGCCACCTGCTGCCTGGTCTAGATGGGCTATTCCTATCCAGGAAAGAAGCAGCTTTACTTCAGCATTATAATGACAAGCTGAGAACAGAAAAAAAGGTAAACCCAGCTTTCACACTGCACATATTGTTCATGGCTGAAGGGTCCAGTTAAGTCAATGTCCAATTATATAATGAAGAGATAGTGATCTGTTTAGCTTTTTAGAAAATTAAATTCCACTGAAACAATATAACTGGGACTATAGAAGTAGGAGGAAAACTATTTTCCATTCTGAAGCAGGCCTTTGTATAGAGTTGGGTTTTTTTAAACTCACTAACAGTAACTAATAACTTGTACATTATACAGCCCACACTGAGTCATTGTTTACTCAGGGAAATTACTTTCAACAGCCAGACTTGTTTGTGAAGTTTAATAACTAAAATATGCAGTTCTGTGCTTTACAAGGCTGCACACTATAACCAACATTTTGGAAAAAACAAAACCTGGTGCATATTTGCAACACCACACAGCACTGCATTACAAATGGTGCTGCTGCAGCTCAGGTTTTGATCTGCAGTAAAAGCTGGTGTGGTTTGGAGAGAGGGAAGATTACTGCACAAATTAGTGTTGGGCTTTTCTAGAGTTTTATTGAACCTTCCAAATTAGAGACCAGGAAGCATTATTCTGTGTCCACACATCTTATTGGTTTAAATAACAGGTTGTCTTCCACTCTTAGAACTTCTGGGGTCTGTTTGAAATTGCCTCTTGTTCTTCTTGGGAGGGAAAGCCACACCTTTGCACCAGGAAGCCAGGAATTCTCTCTCTGACAGAACTGGAACTCAGCAAAACAGATGTTTCTGTTGCCTCCTTTGAGTGAGCCCTGGAGTTCAGCTGTTTTCTGCCTTTTCCTGACTCATTGTCTGCTGTTCTGTGTTAGCACAGGATTTTCTCACAGATGTTACAGGAAACTTCTCTCCCCACCCATTACACCTGTAAAGGTTTTAACAACAGCCAGGGTTTGTGTCCCTGGTTGGTTTTGGGGTACTGAATAAACAGTGCCAAGTGCAACAACCAGCAGAGCACCCATCACCTTTCTCAAGTAAACCAGGTGCTCCATTTTAAATAGTGTATTCAAAAAGTTTATTTTTTATTTTTCCCAAAATTACAAGCTTTTTTGGACACAATTTTATTGGAAAAAAAAAAAGGAAAATTTAGTCTCGTAATGAAGGCGAATACAAAATTTGTGACTTGCAAAATCCTCATTTTATTTGTGCATGGATTTGTTTGTTCTTACAAGTGGGGGAGGGGATCAAAAGCAAGTTCTGCAGAGAAGTACAGAGTGTGTTTTTGTGTGTGCCCGACCATAGCACTCTGTGGGAACGCAGATTATATTTAATTTTGCTGATCTTCTGTCCAGGAATCTGGTGGATAGGACAGAACAGCAGTTTCTGGAGCTATCAGCAAAGCTTAGAGCATCAACTTTTACCATCCCAGAAATTATCATGTGTTACTTTCATACTTCCATTAACACAACTGAACAGTGCTGTGATAATCCTAGAAGGATTGGAATTACTGAGAGAGCCACCAGGTTTCCTTGGGCATAAACCCAAGTTGTTCTGACTGCAAGGTGTCAGGATGGACATGGGTTATTTCTGGTGAGCTGGGGTGTGGAAAAAGTATGGATGGATATATCAAGGTGAAACGTGGTTGTTTGGAAAGGGAATTTACAAACTAACAACCTTCAGGGGGTTTGAATATTCTGTGCTGGCTGAAGGGATGGGAGTCTAAAAGAAAACCAGAGGCTGAAAACCCAGAAGGAAAAGTGGAAGCTGAGAAAGGGTGGGAGACCAATAAGAAAAGCAGAAACTGAAAAGGAGTGGGAGGCCAAAGTGGTGTGGGAGGTCAGCAAGGGAAGGAGAGGCCAAAAAGTAGAGGCTGGAAAAGTTTGGTGGAGATAAAGATGTGTGGGAGGCAGAAAAGGTGGTGAGGCCAAAATAAGCCCATATCAGAGATCTGATCGATCTTATTTTGCTCTGTTGGCCTCCACATCCTCCTGAAGAAGGGGACTCTCAGACTATTCAGCTGAAGAAAATTAAAGCTCAGCTTTATGGAATAACTTGGGGACAAATGCTCATTGTCTTGGCTCTTGTATTACTTCAGTTGGAGCTTAGTTTCAGCACTTAAAAATTTGGTTTCCAGCAGAAAGGAGCTCTGTAAATTGTTTGAGTCTTGATTGTAAAAGTAGTGCAGATGAGCTGTAGTGCTGCCTGTCAGTTCAATACCTTAAAATATTGTCCTTTCAGATCACCAAAGAGGTGTCCCCTCAACCCACAGAAGAAACAGCACTCTCATGACTGCTTTTGCAGGGATTTGAGAAAGCTAGAAGGAATTTGGGATCATTTATGCACATTCAAGATGTATTTCCAAACCAGGTGTGTTAAGGTCCCTTAGAATTTTTTAAAAAAACCAACATAATGAAGAAGCACAGTGTCTTTTCTCTTTGCCTGATATAATTAAAGAATACAAGGGCTGATGGTTATGAACCATTTACATATTAGGGCAAAGCTTTCAGACGTTATTTGACTCAAATATAAACTAATCTGGTTTGAGGTATTTGTCTTGATACAAGGAAGAAGCAGAAAGGAAAGGAGAGTGAAAAAAAGATGAGCTGCACTTCCTGGAGAGAAAAGCAGGGCATGGCTGGTGCTGGCAGCCTGGCAGGTAGTGAGTGCTGGGAGGGAGTGAGGACTTCCCTGCTGCTCTGGCAGGCTGATCATGAGGGCTCCATGTGAAGAGGAAATGTTGCAAGAGATGTGTTCTCTATGCAAAAAAACTTTGCATTGTGCAGGAGGCTGTTTGATCTCTCCCTCTTCAAACTGAAACCTGAGCCGGTGCCAAGTGTCTGCGCTGAAGTTTCCGGACCTAGGTGGGGACAGGGGAGTTCCAACTGCAACCTGAATGTGTTGAACTGGTGTCCAAACCTCTGGCACTGGGAGGAAAATTCCACAAAGTGGCTCCGTGTAGGATGAGAATGTGAACTATGTGCAGGCTCACGGCCATGGAACTCACAAGCTGTGCTCCTGTCACTGTTTATTTTTTTCTGGAGGCTTCAGTGAAGTTGGCTGTTTGTCCCTGAGTGCACCTTTGCTGGAATGCTGCTTGCCTGCCATCAGAATAGGGAGCACCTGTGAAAGGAGTGTGGTGTCACCTGAGAGGAAGGAAATCAGTGTTGCTGCAGGGTGAGTGTACACATCTGGGAAGAAGTCTTTGTATGAGCCAGTTATTGCCTTCCAAGGAAAAATTAGGTTGTGACAAAACTTTTTGTTTTGGAAAGCTAAATTCTGGTGTAAAGGTCGAAAAGTAGCTGTCAGCTTGGTACCTGGCTGCCTGTTTTGAGCAGTGAATTTCTCAGTGCTGAACTCTTGAAAGTGCTTTTCAGGTCACACTTCCACTGGTCTCAAATTATCTTAATTGCAAACCACTTATCTGAACTGATGAGTAGTTAACACAAATGTGACACAGTACTCGTTAGAGTAGAAAATCAATCAGTGTTTAGTGGGGGCTGGATTGACATTTCTGGATTGATAGGGGATGGGGGGGTTCATTTGGGTCGATAAATGGCTCAGTGATTAGTGTGTGGAGTGAGCTGCTCCTCTCCTGTGTGCTGGCAACCAAAACCCACCAGCATCAGCCCTCATTTCTAAGGCCAAAAAGTGGCCTCAGTTTTTGCAATTTTTTGGAGTAGCAGAGCAGTGCTGGGACAGGATCCCCACGTGTCATGTTAGGGGATTTATGGTGCTGCTCCCCTGCTCCTGGAGCACTGCAGCTGTCAGGCTGCACCCCTGGTGGCATTCCTGGGCTTGTCCCCAGGGCTGCTGGGGGTGATACTGTCCTTGCATTACTTCTCCAGGATTTCAGTGCTCAAGGCATGAGGGTGTGCAGAGGGGAAGGGATGAACAAGCACCCAGAGAGTCTTGGAGTTTCATTCATGTCATTCCATGAAATGCCCTTTCTTCTGTATTCCCCCAGTATCTAAGATAAGCTTATCCTGATACCAGTTCTGTTTAGAATCATAGAATGGTCTGGGCTGGAAGGGACCTTAAAGATCTTTTTTTTCCACCTTTCACTAAATCAATTTAAACTGATTTCATTGTAGTTCTCCACTCCCTGCCTTGTACTTGCATCCATTTGATTGACCCTTTGAAACAAAGTTGGGAGAGCAATGATGAAGAAAACAACATTTTCTATTTGTTTAGTTCCCTGAACTGTCTGGTCAGAGCTGAATGGATCTTAGTCTCAGTCCAGAGCAGGAGAGGGCCAGGCACAGCTGGGACAGAGGCTGTGTCACAGTGACATCAGCTGTCCAGGCCAGCTGACAGCAGCCTGGGACTACCCTCTGGCACCTCAGAGGACATTTTTCTGTGCCCTTTTCACCTTGCACAAGTGTCTGTAATGTAATGATGTGGGAATGATGGCTTGTATGGCTGTTCTATTCTTACACTGCTGTGTTTTGATCCTTGAAGTCAATGCTAGTGAGAAGTTTGTCTGCTAGAAGGTTCTGCAGTCACACTGGGGGACTTTTGTGCTCTGATGAGTGGGCTGATTGGCACTAAAACCTCCCAGCATGTGGATGTGGAGCTAGGCCAGCTGTTTGGAACATAAATGGTAATTAGTTGTTTTCTAAATGTTGGCTTTATCAAGGTTTACAAACAGAACAGGCACTCTCCACTCCACTGCTCACAATGAGCATTCCCAAGCTCCAACAGTCCCAGCTCCTGAGCAGTGCAGGAGCACCTCCCCAGAGAGTCCTGCACTGCTGGTGCCCTTTCATGTGCTATCAGATCAGGAAGAGAGAGGCACTGATAAATCCTTCCAGGCTACACACACTTGAACACGGAGCCAGGAAAAGCTGGTGTGTGTTCAGCCTCTTGCCAAAGCATCCTTAGAGTGGCTGGGATCCAAAATGGGCAGAAGAGCACAGGGGGGTCCAGCTGGGCACTGGTGTCTGGAGTATTTCACTCTCTTCCCCTTCCCAGAGCATTGTTTTCCATGCATGGAGTTTGGGAGAGCCAGTGCACTGAGGCTCAGGATGGGGGATAACTCACCCAGGTGAAGGTGCAGAGATTCCCACTTTTGCCCTGCTTTTCACCAGGTGTAAATTTCTAAAGGACCTTTGAGCCCTGTGGGACTCTAACAAGGCATTTGTGGTGGGTGGTACAACAAGGTTACTGTGTTGTGGTATCTGAGCATGCCATGAGTGACACAGGCAGAAAGGGTAAGGGAGAAGGAATTAATTCTGCTGCCAAAACCTTCCGTGCGAGAGGTCGGATGTGGCTCTGTGCCCACTCCGGGTGTACATGCAGGTTCCTGCAATTTGTTGCTGTCACCACCAGCAGTGGCACACAAGGAAACAAAATTTAAGAATGCCATCCTCCAACAGAGACCTCAAGAGGTTATTTCTAGATGGAATTGAAGCTCTGTGTTATGTAGTAGACTGTAGCCTCATTGTGAGGGTAGAAAACAACCAAAAGTGGTTTGCACTGGAATTCTTTATGCTGCAGTGGGCAGCTGGATTAAAATGTTTTGGAGCTTTGCTCCTTTTTGATACACTGTGTGTGAAGAGGCTTCACAACCAGCTGTCACCCAGCAGGTGAGCTGGAGTGGGTTAGCACTTGGAAAAGTGAGTTTTGGAATAGTGAGGTTTTACCCTGCAACTACCTGCATGCAGCTACTCCTGGGACCCATCAGCTGTGGTGGAATTTGTCAGCTCACCAGACAAGCGTGTGCTGCCTCTCACACACACCAGGAATTCTGAGAATGAGAAGGACTCTCAGATTCCAGTCCTGTATGGCCCTTCCCCTCCAGCTCTAGGGTCTAGTGGAAGCAGGAAAGGAGGTCAGGCTTGAAATCCAAAGTCGTAGGAGAGGAATTTGTGGATGTAGAGCAGATAACACCCATCACTCACTGCGCTTCGCCACTCCCACTCCCCCCTCCTTTGTGGAAAGTCTGATTAAAGCCAGCCGCTCCGCCCTGGCTGTCTGAGCCATACATCCATGCACAAATGCCAGATTCTCTTCATTCCAGGCTGCTGACTTCAAGAAGGACTTGCTCTGACAAGCTGGAAATGAGGGCTGGCAGCTTTGTCTGCAGCTCAAAGGCTTTATCTCTCTTAGACACTCTTCCTAACATTTCCCACAAACACTGCTCTGCTGGTAGGAGCTGTTGCACACACACAGGATCCATCAGGCACTTATGAATAAAGCCTTACCTTGTGTAACTTTCCTCAGAACAGGCAAGGAACACTTCACAAAGCACTTGGCACTGGGCCCGTGGCAGAGCTCGCTCTCCTTGTGCTTCAGCCTCATTATCTGGGGAGCAGTAGGAAGAGTCAGCTCAGCCTTTGATTCTCCTGTCCCCCTACCAAGCACTGGTGTTCTTTCCTCCACAAAAATCCTAAAGTCCGGGCTCCATCTCCCACTTGGACTGTTTCCATCAGCTGAAAGCTGGCAGCTTTCCATCATCTCCAGCTTCCACACCATATTCTGATAGCTCTCCACCTCAGCCTCTCTTTCCTCTCTGAACTCCCCCCTTCACTCCTGCCCCACTGCTCCACGACAAGTTCTTTGACTTCCAGGATTGTTCTGGCTCCAGCAGCAGCTGCTGTTGCCCTGGTGTTGCCTCCCAGCATTGTTGCCTCACTGCTCCATGGGGGATGCCAGCTGTGTCCACCTGTTAGGGTTGTTTTGCACGTGCCTTTGAGTCAGCTGCTTCTGCTGCATTTGCAGCCTTGACCCTGGAATATTCATATTCCCTGGCCTATCTCAATCAATTGATGAACTCAACCTTCACTAAATGCTTTCCCAGGGTGAAATCTATTTGAGATGTAATAATGGTTCTAGAGAACCTGTGCCAGCAACTGCAAGATGGCCAAGTTCTTCTTTGATTGCTGTTTCAAAATCAGTATTAGAGCAAGTGTACTTCTACATTTACATGTTTAACATGTGGAATGAGATAACCTTAAGTATGATGCATGTGCATCCTTGTATAAAAATTTATCATAAATCAAATTTGAGTCATCATCATGATTGTGACATGATTTCTGCTTAAAAGGGCATCTTTGATGTCATCACCATATTGCTTCAGAAGGAGCTTGCTGGTGTTATTTTAGGTTGGGGAGGGTGTGTACGTGTCTATGGCTGCTAAAAACCATCAGGACAGTGTCAAATGTCTGCCCAGTGCTTCACAGATTGCATAAGTGGCTGTTAGCAGACAAAACTCTTTTTTTTGGTCTGATTTTTGAGGGAGGGCTGTTATCACAGGGCTTTGACTTAGGGCCATATAACCAACCCTGCTGAGCAGAAAGGGGATCCCAATGATATCTGCTCCAAATGCTCTCTCCTGACCATGGGACTGTGCTTCCTGGACAGTGTGTGAAATAAGGCTTGTGAAACAAAAGCTCTCATTCCCTTTTGTGAGGCTTGATACAGAGCACACAGCTCTGGATCAGCAGGATATGAGAATTAGAATCGTTGTTGCAGTGAGGATTTTGAATAAGAAGCAGGCATGAAATACCCAAAGCATTTAACCTCTGTGTTTTATTCATCCTGCAGCAAGTGTAATTTAAAGTGGCACCTCTATAATTGATGAAGTATCTTTCTACCATTTGTTTAATTACCAGTTTCAGTGTCTAGAAAGCAGCAGATCAATAATTTACAGTGATGAACTTCCCTGTGTCTCTGTTTTTCTACTTCAGCCATACAAACAACAGCTCCTGAAACAAACCCTCAAATACTGATGCTTTCCTTTAGGTGATATAAAAGAGTTTAACCTTTTTTCCTGCCACAGGTGCACTCCAACACCACTGAGGCTGACGGCGGAGCGCCGACCTTGGCAAGGCAGGGTTAATTTAGGGCTTGCCCTGCATTTTGTATCAGCTCTCAGCTTTTTGCAGCCTCCTCCTCTCATTGTTGGAGTGATGAAGGCTGGGCTTCTGTTGTTGCTGCAACAGCAGATGCTGCTGCCCTGGCTCTAGGAGAGTTGTTAAAACAGAAAATTTAGGCTAACGAACCAAAGCTGCAGCCTGTGGTTTATATGCATTTCTTACATGATGGGGGTTGATAACAAATGTTGACTTTTCTATGTGAAATACCCATTCTGGAGACTCTTGGATCCTTCTGTCAGGTTAGAGCTCAGATTCCCTCATGGTCCTGCAGCACCTCCCCAAGGGGAGGTCCTTGATCTGTCCAAGAGGAGCTACAGGATCTATACCTGTCAAATCAGGGGGAAAAAGGTGTTTCCTTCCCAGCAGGATGGGCCTTCAGACAGTTCCTATTGTGGTCCTGGCTGCCGTGGACCGTGGGGTTTCCCCACACTGCATCAGAACAGAAGATCTAAGGACACCCAACTTCCATGAGATCTCCAAATCTGTGCATTTCTAGCAGGATGATGAACTCTGCTTTCAGAGTCCCAGTCGCATACCTGTGATTCTTCTCACTTTTCAGAGCCAAGACAAATATCTTATTTCTCCTGGACTTGACTTTGAAACTGAGCAAACAACTTAGTGACTGCATCCTTGGGCTTGGTATGAAAAATAAACAGGGAATGCATCCCTTTCCTGTCTCTTAGGAGTGCCAGTCCTCATCTCCTGTTGGAGAACAAGATGCTGTAGGACAGTTGGCATTTCTGTTAATGTCACAAGTGTCAATTCCTTCAGGATCTCTCCTTTCAGTTGGAGCTCACAGCGCAGAAGAAGCTTTTGTTTAGAAAGTAGGTGTAAAGGGTCATGAGGAAGATTCCTGGGCCTGTTGTGTTGGCCTCAGCAGGGTTTGTGCAGTTTTGCAACCACCAAATGCAGGATTAGGAGTAAATCAGACAGAGAAAGAAAAAGGGTTTGGACCTAACCACAGCTGGGGAATGAATGTTTCCATTCTCTGCAGAGACCCATGTTTATCCAGATGTGCAGCACACATTCCTGAGAACCACGAAGGGATGGACTCCTTCATTGTTCTGTAGTGTCTCTGTTTCTGATTAAACTGATGTTTCTGATAATGCAGAAAGTTTTGAAAATGCAGAGAGCAGGACTGTGTAGTTCTCCTTAGGAGGGAGTTGAAACTGCCTTGGAGATGAGAAATTCCTTACAATCTAAAGGGAGCTAAGTTGCAGGCCAGTAATTTATTTCTTTCTTAATATCAATGTCATTACTACTTCTTTTACATAAAAAAAAATCTTGATTTAAGGCAGTTTTGATCCAATAGGAAAGTCAGGTTTTAAACTCTTGGAAAACAATATTCTGAATTGTTTGAGTGCAAGCTGATGCAGGTGGACGTGCAGGTGGACTTCTGAAATGATGGCTGTATTTTCCAGGCAGCCTGGAACACTTTTCCCATCATAATGACAACTCATCATTCCCTGTGGAGGTTGTGATGCTGAATCTATTTTGGGACAAAAAAGATTCACCAAAGCATTAAAGCCTGTTCACCGCGGGCTCCTTGGGACGCAGGCAGAGCAGTCAGAGGAGGTGACCTCAGACAATACCCTTCATCTGGTGGCTTTTCCCCTCGTTTTCAGCAGGAGCAGGGCAGGCAGGGCAAAGGGAAGCAGCTCAGACATCAGCTGCAATATCATCTGCCCACGTGCTCAGCTCGCTGCCAGCCCACTCTCACTGCCTGGCTCCTCTCCTTCCGTCTGCCTTTGCAAACTGCTCAGGCCCTTCCTTTGAGCACAATCTGGAATTTCTACAGCTCATCCGATACTCTTATTTTGGGTTCATGATCTAGTTGTTGAAACTCTTTCCTTAAACTTTTCTTAGGGGGCTTGAGCCATCACAAGCAGTGCAAAGTGCTCTTTGTTCCCTTACAAAGAAGGGTTTGAGAGAAGTTCAGTCTCATGTGTGTCACTAATAGTTTTATTAGAACTTATTTATAACTTTTCACTGCCCCAAAATAACTGCCTGCCTTAGGCCGACAAAGTCAGTTTGGAACAGAGGAGAGAGGAAAAAAAAAAGAAGTGGTGGAAGTACAAATTGTGCCTGTAAACTCCTCACTTATAAATCATTGAATTAAAAACTGCTCCACTTGTTTGAATGTTCAAAGCACTCAATGTGCTCACAGAGCTTAACTCCACTTGGGAACTTGGAGTTTGCTACAGAATTGCTACCTTTGCTTTAAGGGAGGTTCACACCCAGAAGGAAAATAAGAACTTGTTACTCCCAGGTATCACCCAACACTTGCAAGTTGCTGACTTGGCTTCTTCCCTAAGGAACAAACCTATGGCAAATGCAATTGTACCAATACAAAATGTTGCTCACAGCAACATATCCCCATATTTTGGGTACAAAGGATACTGATATCCCAGATATTACACTGATATAAACATCTTTATCCCACTATAAACTGTCCATATTAAGGGATTTTGCTGTTACAGTAATGGTAGAGAGGAGTAGGGTTAGTTATTTGTGGGGGCATCACTCATGTACAAACTATTTTATAAAAAAATCTAAATTTAAGCAAATATGTTCCATATGTGAGCCTCTCTCCTGTGCTTTTCAGGAAAGTTTTAGTCATTTGACCTTTATTCTTCTGACTTTGGGCGCTTGAATATACTCATAAAATCTAGATATTACCTGTGCTCCAGTCTTCACATAACAGAAAAGTTCATGGCTTTGAAAACAAATTAGGAATTCCACGATAGCTTTATTCAAGCTTTATGAAAAGGAAAAGCTCCATGCTGCCTTAAAAGAAACAGTTTCATCTGGCTGTTTTGGAGGGAGGTATTTCCTTTTTAAACTGTTTTTCACAGTACCAATGATCTGATTCTGGGTGTGGTTTGTTTTAATGTAAAGCTGCATTGGTGAAAGTTGTCAATTAAAAGAGAAAAGGATAGGAGGGGTCAGTGAAGTTCAGTTGTTTCCTATTAAGCAGTCTAATATAGTACATAAATTTGGTATTTGGATTTGTGTAAAATGATGTGTGTTGGCACAGTTAAGAATGATGTCTTTCAGGTAGCCTTCTTTAGGTTTCAGATTTAACCTACTAGAGAAAATAGAGCAACTTAAACTTTCTGTTTTAGTGCTAGCAGTTCTAAACAGACAATTCCTGTATTTAGAGAAGAATTTTGTAATTATTGGGGGCACAGGGGAGGCTTGGGATCCTGTCAATACTGCATTAATAGGGGTGGATGAACTCTGCTTTCAGACTCCCAGTCTCATACCTGTGATTCTTCTCACTTTTCAGAGCCAAGACAAATATCTTATTTCTCCTGGACTTGACTTTGAAACTGAGCAAACAACTTAGTGACTGCATCCTTGGAGCTGGTATGAAAAATAAACAGGGAACACAACGGTGTTAGGGTCCAGCCTGACAGCTGAGACTTTGTACTGACTTAAATCCACAGGGAGCTCATGCCCAAAAATGTTTTTTTTTCCAAATTTAACTTCCAGATACCACTGACCACAAGCCATACCAGCAGAGGCCATCATGCTGAATTGCTTTATAATTGTTATGCAGCAAGTATTACATGAGAAAAGAGGCATAAGAGCATTTAAAATAAGAGCTTTTTTGTAGTTGTTTTTCTCTCAGTCATAACCACTTGTGTTTCCCAGCTCTGAAAAACCTGCCTGTTGCCTGCACTCATTTTCCTGTGCAGTCAAGGATGTGAAGTACTTAACAGGACAAAAATTAAAGGTCAGTCTAAAAATCCTCAGAAATCAAGATGTCCCTAAAGATAAAGCCCAGCGTGAAACATCCTCTTGGCGCAGAACTGCTGCGTGCCCTGGAAGGCTTTGGGTGCACACCCTTTTCTGGCCAGGTGTTGTGGGGACAAGGGCCAGGTACGAGCAGCTGCTGAGATCCTGGTGACACTGGAGGAGTCCTGTGGAACAGTGGAGGGAATTGGGAATAATTGGGAATCTCAGCCATGTTTTCATGGGGACTGTGAAGCTGCTGATGCTGTGATGTGGAGAGAGCTTTGCTGTCAAACTCTAATCTCTCATCAATGACTCTTTCACAAGGGTGGCCTGGGTTGTTTGTTTGTTTTTTCAGGCTCTCTTTTTAATTTTTTTTTTTTTTAATTTGCTATGGCAAACTGAGCCCTCCAGCTCAAGGAGGTCTCACCAGCTGGCAGGAAAATGTTGGCTGGGATTTGGCCTCACTTTCCCCTGGAAGCTGTGTCATTCTGCAGAGAAGAGACATAGGATGTGGCAGGGCTACAGATACAGAATTGTTTGTACATTTTGTCACAAACATCTCTTGCTGTCAGGGAGAAAAAAAAAAAAACCAAATACAACAAAACTCTGGGTGATAAATCTGTCTAGCAATTTATATCGTGCTTATTTCCATGGCAGCTCTGGGGCTGTGTTTGCACTGGGAGCTTGGGAGCTCCTGGCCTTACCCACAGACAAAGCAGAGATGGAAAGATACCCCTTGATGGGAATCACAGGGAAACCTTCCAGTTCTATCACTTTCCCCAAACGAAGCCTCTGTGAGCATTGTTGTAGGAACTCCCTTGCATTTGTATAAGAAGGAGGAAAATCTGTCCTTTAACTGGGCTTGCAGGTTTGGTGTCTGCTGAAGGGATGGTGAAAAGTGTGGGCTGGAGCTACAGCTCCACAGCAGTGCCCCTGGCAGCTCTGCTGGGATGTGCACAGCTGCCTGTAGCTGCTGAAACTCTTGGCCTAGGAGACATTAATTCCTGCAATTGTGTGGGAACGCTGCAAAGATGAACTTAAATGGTGCCCAGTGTCTTTGCTGTTTAAAGCAAGATGAGTAAGAGAACTGTCCAGTTCATAAAACATTTGTGCTCCATGGATCTGCAGCCTGGGAGGGGCAGGAAGGGGAGCTCTCAGCCTGCCCTCTGCATCAGCACTGTTCACATCATTCTTTAGGACATGGCTGTGTCTTTTCCTGCCCTTTCCCAATCAGAGACATGCTCAGCTTTGCTTTGCTTTGCAAGTGTTATTTTGTAGATTTCAAAGTCTGTTCTGTCTTTTGCCTGCCATGGAGAAAAGGGCATTACAGAAGGACAGGGCAGCTCTAATTTGTCCATTTAGTTGCTATTTTGGGCTGTAGGACAGGATCCTGCTCAGCAGAGGAGTCACAGGTTAAACTCTGCCCCTCTGTGTGGAGGGGAGCCCTGGATGTGCTGCCTTCCCCTGATGTGTGAGCAGCCTGGTGTGTCCCTCCTCAGGATTCCTGTACATCCTTCTCCTCCAGACTGCAAACAGTTTAGTGCTGATCTGGCCTTATATAGTAATTTCCTATTATTAGAAACATTTCCTTGGGATCTTGCTCAGGGAGTAGCAGAGGGAAATCCTGTTTCCTTCATCTAACTTGCAGGCAAAGCACCAGTGCTCACTCTTTCCTTATCTCGTGTGGATGGAACAAGAAGTTTTTGTTGTGATCTGCTTTCCAGCCTTAAGCCCTTTCTAACACTGAGCCTCTTTTCAGAAATGCAGGAAAAGAAATGTGAAGGATAGGAACTGTCAGCAGTGTGAGCTGTAAAGTTTTGTCTGCAGCCTGTAAATTCCCTGTTCTATTTCATCGTGTTTTCCTCACTCAGATTTAGTCCTTCCTTTGGAAAACCAACTCTCTGTTCAGTGCTGGATTGTGTGAAAAGTAGTGTGCTAGGATATTTCACCTGAGAGTGCCTGGGATGAGCAGACAGCAAATGGCTGTGTTATAGAAGAGGAACAACTTTAAATTAAGGAAGGAGAAGTTTTTGTTCTGCGTGCAACAAGAACGTGTTTTTAAAGGCGAGACGCTGGAAGCACGGAGATATGCACAGGCTTTGAACACTTAATTTTTCCTGTGAAAACATTTTTTCCCCTTAAAAGGAAGATGTAGGTCCTGCCACTGGGAGTGACTGTTTGGAAAGTCAGTCGGCAGGAATGCACATCAGCTGAACTGAGTCAGGCTCTTAGTGTTACCAGCTCCGTCTGAACCCCGTCCCTGCCGCAGCCACTGCAGGGGAGCTGCTGAAAATGATTGTGTCAGAGCAGGGCCAGAGCAATCACAGGGAATTAACTGCTGGGTTTAAACTTTGTTGTTGGAGTCAGTGCAACATTTGCTGTTGGGATCCGGGTGTGTTTGTAAAGCCAGGGAAACCCTGACAGGGCCGGGAGCGGCCGCGGGCATGAGACAAAGCAGCATCACGTTAAGGGCATCTGGTAACTATAAAGTGGGACTTTGTTCTGATGGCCACTGTCAAAGCCAGCCAGCCATTTCTGTTTCACTGCTTCAGCAGAAAGCAACAACAAGGAAAATTTATCTTAATTTGTTAGATTAACCCAGTTTCTGTTTTCGCTCACGTCATAGACCCAGAATTATTGTGTGTGTGCGGGAGCCATAACTAAATACAAGCCAGTCATATGTACTTTTTAATCCATCACCAGGGGCATCAAAACAGGGAACAGCACTGGCAGAGAAAGTGTAGGAATCCAAGGAGACGTGTGCATCTCCATTTTTTATAATATTCCTTTCTTTTTCATATTTATTTGTGAAAGACAGAGCTTGGGAAGAAAAGAAGTTTGGTGTTCTCACTGACAAAACTTTCTTGGAACAAACAAAACCAGTATTGACAGTTTTAGGCATTACAAAGCATAAATTAGAATCCAAAATAATAATCTAAATATTCTTTGTCTTCTGGTTTTTGAACCCTTTTGGCCACACCTCAGTATTTTTAAGGTTTTGTCTGTAATCCTGCAAACACCTTTACACAGAATCAGGGATGTCGATGAAGTTTGCAGTAAAATGAGGGAATTTTCATCATCTTGAGGCACCTTTTGAGTGAGTATAACGAGCTTTTGGTTTAACCTTTCTAGGTGTGCAGTTTCATAACTGAGCAGGAATGTTGTGTCTCTAGGGGCCAATGTCCTGCGTTCAAACCTCTGCTCCTGACTACTTGTTTGGAGCACTCTTGAGAGGGGAAGAGGAGATGCTTTAATCCAAAAACTGGGTAGAAAAGACATAATTCTTAGCAGAACTAATAATATAGGGAGGAGGTTTTGCCTTTTTATCAAACCTGTTACAATATTTAGCATTGGCTCTTTGGCAAGGCATTGATTTATCATTATCCTGCAGTCAGATGTTCATCCTCTGTTGGACACAGGGTGTTTTTCCTAAGCAGTGGGACAAATGTCCCTCAGAACCTTCAGTTTCTGCTATGGGATGTTTTAGGAATGTGAGGCATTTTAATCAGTTTTAGATCAGGATAATCTGGACAGCAGAACACATGTGACAGGTTAGACATTTCTATTTTTTGATTAAGACGTTCCTCTGACCTGCGAGAGGAAGGACTCTCAAATTCCTGGCCTGTTTAGGGAGGTTTCTTTCCCATGGTATTTTTGCCAAGTGCTTTCTAATTATGGAATGTGTCTTATTCTGTAGTTCTTTTGCAAGGCAGAAATAACGAATATTATAAAAATCCAGAAAGAACTCACTCACTGATAGATGAACTTGACGCCTTTTGGAATAACATAAATGTGATCCACGTTGATTTTTGAACGGCATAAACCCAAGGCAGCCTCTCATACCTCCAGATTTATATTTTGCAGTGGAATCTGCACTGCAGAGGGGAACACTGATGGTGTTTCCACGGGGCCAAACTCTTTATTTTTTCAGCAGAGCCACTGCTTGCGGGCGTAGCTTAGCAAGTCACGCTCGGCTCTGCGAGCCTGTCGGAGCAGGGCTGACAGGAAAGGTTTCCAGTCCCCTTGCTTTGAATGTGAAATTGTATGCAGGGAATCAGCTGCTTATCTGCAACGAGCAGAGCAATCCCAGTGCTCTAATCCAGGGTTTAAATGAGTCACTTCTAACTGGTGAGGCCTGGAAAACTTGATTCATCCCTCAGCCTGTAGTTGCCTGTTGGAGTGAGCCAGACCTTGCCAGCCATCCTCAGCAGAAATCACAGACAAGGGCTGGGCTCTGCTGCTGGAAAGGAAGAGTCTGGTTTTATCACCTTCATAATCCAGGATCAAGATCTTATAAAGTAAAATTATCTCTGCTTTCCAACTTTTTTTCCCCCCTCCTAATTTATGCTAACCCACATGCAGGAGTGTTTTCCTCTCCAGCAGAAGTTGGCCAGTAGTTTGGCTGCAGAAAAAAAGCATTTTGAGTAAAGGTCTTTCCAGTGAATAAATAAATAAAAGGGTTCTCCTGCATGAAAAAACCAAGGGAAATGTTTAAAAAATGTACTTCTAAGTGCTGGGCTGTTGTATATTTTTCTCTTATGTGGCATTTTCAGTGATGAGATGTGATCTCAGAAGTGTTAGGAGGTGTGAACTAGGGAAAAAGTGAGGTTGTTTATGTGAAGATAACTCTGCTAATACTTAGAATCATAACAGGAGTTTTACTGAATCTGTTTGGTGACAATTAGACTGGTTTGAGGAGTGCTGGTGGAGCACTGACATTCTCCTCCTGAAGAATTAGAGCTGCCAGGCCACAGCTTTAATTATGTTTGGAAAACTCCTGGCTCAGGGCTCAGTTGTGTTTCAATAATGGCTAATGGGGCTCAGTTTGGGAAATGGAGTTCATATCAGCTCTGATTTTACCTGTGCCCAGGAGAGGGGCTTGGAGTAGTGTCCATTTCCTTCAGTGCCAGCCCAAAGCTAAACCTTCCTCCGAGCCACATCCTGGAGCTGCTGCCGTTAAAAATTCACCCAGCTGAGATAAGAAGTGAATGAAAGTCCTTCCAAACAGAGTTGTGCAAGGACCACAATTAATGTTCAAAATGGAGTCAGAGAGGGCAGAGGAGCTGTGGCACTGAAGTGCTCCCAGCAGCCAAGCTCCATCCCACATCCTTGGCACATTCTGCCTGTGACATCCACCACAGCCAGGATCTCTGGGATCACTGCCTTGGGCAGAGCTAATTACAGGGGAGTGCTGCACCCAACCACTGACAGCATCTGCTACGTGTGTTTGCTTTTAAATAGCCTCCTCTCTGAGGAGGTTGAAGCTTTTTAGCTTTTTGCTCCAAATTTTTTTACTTCAGAGCTTGACTTTACCCTTCCTGTAGCAGAATTTGTGAAGGATGCATTTTGGTAAGAAGGGAAAAAAACAAAACAAACAAAAAACCCTTTAAGCAGAGCTGAGTGCAGATAGTGCCAGTCATAAAACATCAGCAGCTGAGTTTGGGAATCGTTCCATGGCTCTGCATGTTCAGTGATTAGAGAATCTGCTTGACAGCTCACAATATGAATCGCAGGAAAAACCTGAGGGGTGGCATCCTCTCTAACAGAATTATATCTTTATTTGCACTACCTATAATACCATCCTTTTAGGATGGAGGCACATTGAGGAAGAAAATAATTAATAAAATCACAGAATAATTTTAGATTGGAAAGAACTTGTGGACATCTCTGGTCCAACCTCACTTCCAGGCAGGACCAATTTAGATCGAGTCGCTCAGACATTGTCTGGTTGAGTTTTAAATATCTCCAAGGAGGAGTTTCACAACTTTTTGGGACCCCTGTTCCAGTATTTGACAACATTCACTGGGAAAAAAATTTCCCAATAACTCGTTGGAATTTCCCTTCTTCCAGCTTATGTCCCTTGTCTCTTGTTCTTTCACTTTCCCCTAATGCTAGTGACAGCTGTGCAGTATTTTTGTCAGAATGCCCTTATCTCGGGCGGGGGGGTGGGAAATGAGGGGGGGTTTTCTGACTCTTGGTGTAGCTGTGGTCATAAATAATTCTGTGTGAGCCCAGAGCACTGATGAGCTCAGAGACAGCAAAATGTGCAGCTTCTGTTTGCAAGGGCTGGGGACTGAGGGCAGCAGTGCCTTCACTGTGTTCTCTAGAAGGCTCTTACTTGGTAGTGCAGGTGATGTTGTAATAAGGACCTCAGAACTTCCAGGTAAAGTGGGTGTTCTGGTGCTGGATGGCTCCAAAGGAATCTGGAATAAAATACTGCTGAGCCAGGTTGGACGGGGCTCGGTGGAATTGGAAATAAGTGAAATTTAAGGTCCCTTCCAGTCCAAACCATTCTGTGATTCTAAATCCTTGTGAAGGCAAGCTGCATCCAACCCTGGACTCTTTTTGGCCCTCTGATTTTCTGAGGGGGTGACTCCGAGGGTATTGTCAGTCCCAGGGTTGGGGTGTGTGGTTGCTGTGTCTGGGGTGAGCTGGGAGCAGGTTTGGGGAGCCCTGTCCACGCTGCTGTTCCAGGACAATAACTGGCCATGCCAGAGCTCGTCTCTTCCTGTCTGATGGCTGTGGTTTGTGTGCTGGGCTCGGCCCCAGGTTTTCCAGCGCCTGGGATTACTTTTCTTTCCGTTTTTCCCTGTCATTGGGCAGCGGGAACTCCGCAGGCAGAGCGCAGCTGATTTCCCTGGGACTGCCTCTCCTGGGCTGCTCCTCGCTGGGAGGGGAGTTCTCCTTCTCCTCGGAAAACGCCCTCTCCAGATGCTCCAGTAGGAGCTGGTGGGAGGGAGGGGAGTTCTGACTGCACTGAAAATGCCATGAAAAAAAAAAATTAAAAAAATAAGGCAACTGACAGAAGAGAGAACTTGTCCTCAGATTGCTGCTTTTTGCAGCAGCGTAAACGAAGGCTCTGCAAGGGCTGCGGGAGCTGGGAGGAGGCAGAGATGAAGTTCAGAGGCGGGGTAAGGTTTATTTAACTCCTTTGGTGGCTTTGCAGCTTTCACATGCGTGTCTGGTCTCAGAAGAAGAGAGGAGAAGCACTTTCAGGTTTCAGCAGGAGAGTGAAATGCTTTGAGAAGGATCCCTTCACTGGACAGTTATGTGAAAAGGGGTGAAATTGGCTAAAAACCCAGGGAATACCTGTTTGGAGGAGGAAGCCAAGGTAGGAGCTGAGAAAGTGGGAAGAGAGGGGGAAAGCTGTGCTCTGCTTTAGGAGGGAATAAAGGGTGGAGCTTTCACTTGGGCACAAGGATGTGAAGGGACCGTCCTGGAGCTGGGCTTTGCTGCTGTCCTTCCCAGGGCTTCTGTCCCATTCCTGCCATCCTAGGGAATGGCAGGGAGTACCTACTTAAGGGTTCATTGCCACTCACTTCCTCCAGGCTGTTCTAGTTTAGGAAAACTTTGTCCATGTTTTAGCAGCAGCCAGAACACCTGGCCCTGCATCCTGCATAGGACAACCCCGAGCTTGGGAAAAGGAGTTTGTGGCAGAAGATTGAGAGGAGTGGGATTGTTACCTGGAAAAAGAGATGAGGATGAGAGGAGGAAAAAAAAAAAATAACAGTGCCACAGAGTACATAGAGCTGCTTTTTCTGTGTTGTAGCACAGGAACAGGGACACTGATTTGAGCTTAAAGTTGCCAAAGAGATGCAAAGATTATTTTCATACAATTAATAATTGGGCCACGGAGTTCACTGACTGGAAGATGTTGAGATCAAGAATGAGGGAGTGCTATAAAAAAGTATGTGGGCTTTTGCCTGGATAAGAATGCTCAAGGCTTTAATTGGTAAAGTGACCAAATTTAGGAAGAGGAGGATTGAAAACGTCACTTCTGTAGATTTGAGCAATTCTCTGTTATAGAAGAGTTAGCATGGGGCTGGTGTGTCCCATACCTGCTCACTCCAGAGCTCCTTGCCTATTTCCCCAAATATCCTGGTGCTGACCACTGAGAAAGTGATGAAGGGAAGGGCAGATTTTGGAGGACTTGCTGAGTCCTTCCCCGTGGAAGTGGAGGTGACAGGGCTCCACAGGGTATTTCTGCTGGCATCTGGTGTGCTGGGGCCAGCACCCCTGCCCAGCTGTGGGCCTGGAGAAGGGCTGGCAGAGGTGGCAGTGACAGTGTGACAGGCAGAGGTGTTGTCTGGGGTGGTGCCCGATGTTCTCCGAGGGAGCTGTGGGTGTGGAAGTGCCCCTCACATGCCCCGGGAATGCTCTGGAGCTCTCTTTGGAAAGTTTGACTCTCCCAGAGAGACCTCGTGGTGTCAGAGGGTTCTGTGGGGGTGTGGAATGCAGTGGGGAAGGGCTGCTGGTGGCACATCAGCAGGGCCGGGCATTCCCAGGGCAGTGCAGCAGGGAATGGGGCACAGGGGGTGCCCCAAATTGCAGGGGGCACAGGCAGGCCCTGGCTCTTCATGTTTGAGCTTCTGCCACCCTTCACCTGCTCAGCTGGTCTGGAAATCAGCATCAAAACTCACTTGAAGGGGCAGCAAGCTGACATTTCACCTTCTTTTAATGCCTTTTTAAAATCTGTTTGTTCTCTGAAGCTGCTGTGGGATGCCCAGGCCTGTGGGCACAGGTTTCCTGAGCAAACTGCCACCAGCAACATCTTTGAACCAGCAGCAGCTTGTGCCATCTGTTCAGGAGCAAAAATGTCAGCTCCCTAAATATAGAAATTCTGTGTATTTACTTTTCCAGCCCTGGTGATCTTTCTAGTTTGCCTAGTTCATTTTTCTTAGTGCTCTTTTATATTTAGCCTGTTGATTGAAATATCATTACTCCTCTTAATGGTAAACATTTTTCCTGTCCTTCAAATCAGTTCTTACAACTGCCTTTTCCTTTTCACTGCTAATTGCTTATTTCCTTACTCACCCCCCAACAAAGTAAAATCTGGAAAGTATAATCATGTTATAAATATTGAACAAATAATATTACCTACTTATTATTTCAATTTGTCCCTACTCAAAGTGCTGAAAACTTCAAAATAATTACAAGAATTAGTCAAGGATGTAGCATTTCTATCTCAGAGAACCTTCTTTCCAACCCAGCTGTTGACTAACAGAGAGAGTTGTGTCCAAAATGAGCAGCTGATTTTCAGCGTGGCAGGAGGGAGGAGGATCCTGAGTGGCTGCACTTCTGTCTGTCAGGGATTTTTTGGCAGCATCCTTGATTCTGGCCCACCTCCGCCGTCTTCATTATTTCTTTCTCCATGCAAAGGGAAAGAGGAGCTTTCCCATTCTGCACCTTGGGAATTGAGGCCTTGGATACAACAGTTGATTTTTGTCTGCTCTGCTGTCTGGCCCACGTTGTGTCCAAGCCCTTTCCCAGGCTGTAGAATGAAGTAGAAATCAAAGGAATTTTTTTTCTTTCCTGCAGCTTTGGCATGACAGTGAAGAATTTCCAACTATCCACGAGACAAATGTTTTTTAGCTGCCACCTCCCCACGAGAAGTTTGTTCTTGGTTCAGGCTTGCATTGTCTTCCAGAATCTAATCTGAATTTCCCTTCCCACTCGCATTTGGTTCTGGCCCGTCCTTCCGTTCCTGGCTTTGTAACTATTTCTGGAGCCTGCAGATCAATCATCTTACACTTGATACCAAGATAAAGGTGCCTGCCTCTTCCCAGATGGAGCCACTTCCTGGGGTTGTTCCAGTGAGTCTCCTGAGTGGATACGACCCAATCTGTAAAAATACATTGCCAGGAGAAAATATTGCAAGGTACATTTTTAGGTGTCGAAACACAAATTCTGTTTATGTTGTGACTTTCCTTTCTGAATCAGTTATGGAGTTTCCCTGCTCCATACAAGACTATTCATTTTGAGAATTCCAGGTGTTTTCTCATGGAAAGGAATGGGAAGTTGCTGGTGCTGCCTGTTCCCTCAGTGTGTCTGGAAATGAGTTTTAAACCATTCCAGTACCCCTCTGGGAAAATCTAGCCTGGGAATGAGTCCTTGCTCCATGTTGGCTATTCCATGGCCGTGGAGCAGCCACTGGACAAAGCCAGGGGGAGTTTCTTGCTCTGCTCACATCAGCCCCACACCCCTGTGCTCCTGGCAGAGCTGCCCTCCCATCTTCCAGCACAAACTCCCCCAAAGTGCTCATCCTGGCTGACTCGAATCCGTTGGATTTTGCTGCGCAGAGCAGAAAGCCCTGTTTTTCATTTCTGAGGTGTATTAGTTCTCCATGTCCCAAGCAGAGGAAAAACTTTATCATGCTTTGGCATTAAGCAGAGTTTAAAGGAAAAATATGTGTTTACACCTTCACAATCCCATGTCAGCGATTTCCCAGTTCAGTGTAGGAAACTCCTTGGTACAGTCTTGAGTGGTTTTGTACTCCCAGGAGCTTGGAGGTATTTGCTGGTCTTGTTGACTCTTGTATGAACACAAAGAAAAGCTGGAACCCCAGCCAATGTAAACCTGGCTCTGCAGGCTGCACTCAGCAACCAATTTACACCAGCGGAAAGTCTTTCCCAAAATTTAATCCTGGGGCAGAAAAAGCCATGTGGAAGCAGTGCTGTGGTGGGGATTGCACTGGCCTGGTCCCCACCATTCCAGAGGGACTTTTCCCTTCCTGGCCTTGAGCCACTGTTGTGCTCAGGGCTCTGGAGAAGATGTTAAAAGCAAAGAGTGGGTTAAAACTGTGGGAATGAATCCCTGGAAACTGCACCGTGGGGTGGCTTTGGGAAATGTGGTGGCAGAAGTCAGTTTGGGCACTCTGGAGGGGAGTGACCCTCAGGGCAGCGGGTTCAGCACAGAGAGGCTGAGAGGAGGCACAGGCACTCCTGAGCCCACAGGCACCAAGATCACATGGAGATTGCTCAGATTTTTGCCATTCCCTGTTTGCAGCCTGTGCTGGGTGTGGCATTATGTGTCTCCATCCTACAAAGGTCGGGATCCTCAGCTGGGTCCTCCGTTCGATCCCTATAGGGAACCTATAAGGTGGATGTGGTAGAGCTGTCCTAAATAACTGTCAGAGGGCACCTGTGCTCCCTTTCCTCCTTTCCCTGCATCTGACACTCTCCCAGTCCCACAGGGAGGTGATTTAGCTCAAAACCTGGAGAGAAAACCACCAGATTATTTTTTCCTGGTCTTCGTTTTGCTGATTGAGTTGCACTGGTTTGGCTTGGAGGTGTTACCCAGTGCCAGGGAGGCAGCAAAGCCTGGAGGAGGGATTTGATGCTGAGCTTTAGGCTAAACCCGACCTGTCTCTTAGGTGGAAGCTTCCCAAGCATTTCAAGGCAGCAGGAACTGGCCCTGCTGCTGAATCCTGGCTCCTCCCTGACCCTGCTGTGCTTCCCCATTACCCTATCCTTGGCCATCGTCATTACACGTGGGACCAGTGTGGGAAAATGACCTGGATTAAAACAATAAAAGAATTTGAGTTAGTTTTAATCCCTGTCAGATTTCCAGCCTGGTTTATTACACAAGTCCTGGGCCAGTGCAAACCAAAGGGTGCAGCTGCACAGAGGTCCTCCCTCAGTGTCAGAGCAGCTCCTCTAGCACTGCACTCTGCTAGCAGCTTCCAGAAAAACTGATTTTCACAAGGAAGGCTCTGATCAGACCCTCACAGCCTGTGTTCTCCCAGTTATCTGCAATGTACTCCCTGCCACAGGGCTGTCAGAGTGCTCCAAGCTGATCTCTTGCCTGGAGCAGAGGATGTTGTAATGTATATCAGTCAGAGGTGGTTTGGCACAAAGAAATTCGTCCCCTGCAAAGACAGCAAGGGAATCAGTGTTGTCCATAGGCAAACTGCTTTAATGGTTAATTAGCTCTGCTGTACCACATTTAACCCCCCAGACTGGGTTTTCTAGCATTAATTTACAGCCACCAGATCTGGTGTCTGCCTGCTAACAGAAAACCACCAACATTTTGGTTATTTTAATTTATTCAGTGTCGTATTGTCACATCCATCATTCAGTAGGAAGATATGATCATCACTGTGAGTATTTTTTCTTAAGTAGTGCCTTCCCTCCCCACTTCCTTCCTCTTGCATGACTGTTCAGTTTCCATTTTGCAAAAAGGGTTTATTTTCACCTCCTTTTATGGCCCATCTGTTGATGTCAGTGGCAGTGAAACAGTTAACACTGACATTTGAAGCTGCTGGTAGACTTGGACATATGCAATAAAGCAAAATGCTGGCATGGAGCAGTGCCTATTGCTCAGCTCTGGCTTATGTTTGCACTCAATTTGGGCTTGGGAGGGTACAAGACTGAGTAAAGTTTATATTCTGGAGGCTCTGACTGCATCACATCCCCTGGGCACGTTTAATTATTGCCAAAAAGCTGCTTTCAGACACGTTGGCTTGGCTTGGCTTGGCTTTTGTTCTGTATCAAGCTGACTGCAGATTTGAGGTCGTTATTTTGTTCTCACGGCGAGAGGTTGGAGTTGAATGAGGAGACAAAAACTGGAGGAAACCGAAAGTTCTTGGCCTTAAATGCCTGTCCCAGAGGAGGCAGCCAGAGTGGAATTTTCTGTGTTGTGAGGGGGATGCATTGGCTCTTCCCTCTCCTGGATGTGCACAGCTGGGATCACTTTGTCCTGGCCTGCAGGGAGGGGCTGATGAAAGAGCTGCTGAGGTGACGTTTTCTGTGAAAGTCTGCAGGATTATATAAACTGGGATTAACTGTGCGAGGGTGGAAGCTTCTCCTCAGTCGTCGTTGAGGCAGCTGTGTTTTAGGACTGTGCTCGTGAATTTGCCTACTTGAAAAGCAATTATTTTCCTTTGGTTTTGCCTTTGTTCTCATCGCCTTGGCCAAAACCTGCTCTGGGATTTCACTGCTCTGATAGAAGGATTCCAATTTCTAGGCAGAGTTTATTTCTATGTGATTTATCTCTATTTTCCTTTCCTTATCTCACCACCTTCCTTCTCCAAGGGTTATCCCTTTTCTCCTTGCCTTGGCAAAGAGGGTAGAAGACAACAGAGCATTTTGCTGAAGCTGTGAAGGACTTGGCTTGGAAAATTTTGGCCATTTTGGAACGATTACTTCATGACAGTATCTGCAGAATTCCTCCTCGGGTCTTTCCAAGCTTAGAACTCCAGCCTTCCAGACCATAAGACTAATTGGAAAAAATAAAACAGGAAGTTAAATGATGTTTTTTTGTGGTGTTTGAGCCATTAGAGTGGGTCTGGATTTGAGATTTCCAGAAGGAACTGATTTTCCTCTCTGAAAACTGCTGGGTTCAGGCAATCACTTCTGCCCAGGCTTACAGGGAAGAAGCCAATTAGAACTCACAGAAATAGGCAAAACTGCATTTACTAATCATTTACCTAATCAAAAAAACATTTACCAAGAAACTGATGAGTCAAAACAACTGCAGACTGCACCTGTTTTGACCCAAATTGATACTGCAGTTACTCTTGCTTTTATTACTGTTTAACAGAACTTCAGGTACATTTTCCTCCTGACCAAGGCTGGGTTTATTTTTTTCCCTGCACATCATCAGTTCCTGTGGTTTGTCCACTTTTACATCTTGGGAAGGTGCAGAAAGGAGTTCTGTGAGTCAGTAAAAGTCATCTAAATAATTGTGCAGGGTCTAGGATTCCCAGTTTGTGATGGATGTCTGGGATTCTGTTGGTGCATGAGCCTGCTTTAGGAACAGACCCCTCTGGTGTTTGTGCAACATCCCAAACTATCACTTAGTGCTTTAGGGAAATGGTTTAGGAGAAGGGTGCTGCTGTGAGCAGTTTGCAAAGTTAGAAGGGTTGAAGAAGATAAGGAAATGCATGCAGGTGTGAGGCAGAGGAGTTTCACACGTGATTTCTCCTGTCTCTGGTTTCTGTGGTGCCTCTCATCTTCTCCTTCTCTGTCCCTTGAGTAGAGATTTCCCCAGCAAGCAGCCACTGAGTCACCCCTGGCTGCAGATTTCCCCTCCCTGCTTTACAGTGAAGTCAGGAGTCAGCAGATGAGTGCTTTGCACAGATGGTTGTGTCTCACCCACATCACGTTGAAAATGTAACCTTTCAAAGAGGGTCAGGGGTGGGAGTCTCTCGATGCACGTCGGTGTCACAGTCTAAATTCAGTGGCGTGGGATGCACAAATGCCCATTTCTCATTTCTTCTCAATTTTCTCAGGATTTTCCCATTGGGTGCCTTGCTAAAGCTTTTAAATTGGTCAGCACTGTGAAGCTGTTTGCTTCTGAGATGAATCATCATTAGTCATAAAAGAGTCCTTACCTCGAAACAGCTTCCCGTTGTGAAATCAGAGAGAGGAGAGGAGAGAACACATTTCACTCTCCCTCCTGCTAACGGATGCCTGGGAAAGGAAACCCAAGTTTTATTCTCTTTAGCAAATGTCTGTTTCTTTGATTGATTTGAAGTTATTGGAAATTTGGCAGTAATTTTTCCTTAATGCTGACTTGTCTTCCCTCAAAGCAATTAGAGCAGACAACTGATGAAGTGTTGTAACCACTTGTTTTCGGCAGCAACAGTGGGATTATTTTAATATCCCACTTTAATATCTCATTTTAATATGGTTATCCAAGGGTAACTGTGGTTCTTGTGGACTCGGGGAAGTGCCTGCAAACCCACAGCCATCCCAACTTCCCTGTGCTTTTGGCTGCAGGGGTTGGGAGCCAACGGCATCCGGCTGACCATGGAGAGCGCTCTGACGGCCCGGGACCGTGTGGGGGTGCAGGACTTTGTCCTGCTGGAAAACTTCACCAGCGAAGCTGCATTCATTGAGAACCTGAGGAAACGCTTCAAGGAGAACCTGATCTATGTGAGTAGCACAGGGACAGTCACCACGGTGTCCCTCAGTGACCTGGAGGGTGACCTGCAAGGGACAAGCCTGGCTTTGCTCTGCAGTGGTGTCTGGAGGTGGTGCTGGCAGCTCACACAGGCCGTGGGTGCTTGTGCCAGGACCAGTCTGGGGTGCTGTCATTTGATGGGTGTAGGGACTCACTGCAGTGCTCCTGTTGAGATCTGGTGGCACTGACAGCACTGAAAATCCAATTCTCACATTCTTCCACCTCCTGAATTCACTCATTTCCACCAACCCCAGACTTGAACTTGATCCTAAATGTATATCAGAAATAACCCAGTATTGTGGCTTGTTGGAAACCCTAAAACCATTTGAGGTGCTTTTTACCCAGCAAGGATAACATGGCTGGCACGGTGTCACTTCCCCAGAGCTAAGAGTTCTCTTCCTCAGCACCCTTGGCCTGTTTGGAAGCCCTTGGCATCATCCCCAGCACACCAGGATGGGTGCCCAGCCTGCAGAGACACCTGAGCTCTGCCTCCAGACCCTGCTGGAGCTCCCTGCTTTTTGTTCTGTTTTTCAGACCTACATTGGCTCTGTGCTGGTGTCTGTGAATCCCTACAAGGAACTGGAAATCTACACCAAGCAGAACATGGAGCGGTACCGCGGCGTCAGCTTCTATGAAGTTTCTCCTCACCTGTGAGTGGGTGCCAGTGCAGCTTTTGTCACTCCCACACAGCTGGGACACATGGAAAGAGGCAAACAGGACTTCTCCCTGTCCCAGCTGCAGCTCTGGAAATCCTAGGGATAGAGAGGATCCTCTGGAGGGTGTGGTGTGAGGCTCTTTCTATTCCTGTTCCTCTCTCCGAAGAGGATGAGTTGCCTTTGCAAGAGCAGTATTTGGAAAGGGAGTTGGTTCCTTCCTGGCTGCAGGAACAGAGTTGCTTACCCAGCCCTGGCAGGACAGGAGTTCATTGTTCCAGGGTTATTTGGGGTCTCTGTGTCCGGGGCTAAGTAGGGGAAAGAGTTTCTGGTGTGTGGGGGTTTCTTTCCTACCTCTGCTGTTAGTGCCTGACCAATATTTATCTGGTATTTCCCTTGTTGCTAAGATACCATCAGCCTGTTGGAACAAGGAATGTATTTATTTACATGGTCTGGCTTGGTGAGCATTCCCAATTTCCCATTTAAAAAAAAAAAAAAAAAAAAAGTTTGAGGTTTAAAGTTATTTTTGAAAGAGTTCGAATTTTTTTGTCAGGCTGAAAGAAAAAGATGACTGAGAGCTGAGGCCACATGGCTTCAAAATGGGGTTTTTTTTAGGACTAAAGGCCAAATTCTGAGCACCTCTTGGAGGATTTTTTATGTTGTGTTGTGTTTTGTTGTTTTTTTTTTTTTTTAAAGAGATCTTGGAAGAGTAAATGATATTATTTTTGAGCAAACTATTTGGGTTGTTTCTTATTGCTGGCACATAGCCCAGGAGAGTAAACAAACCAGAATGTGCTGCAAGCACAGAGAGGGGGAGAAACACCATTACTTGGGAAAGTCTCAGCACATGAAGTTGGATTTGTTAGGACAAAAATGTGATTTTTACAGTGTGAACCCAGATGGGGGAGAATTAAACCTGAGAAACCCTACATTCAAACCTGCTCAGTTCACTTTGCCTGTGGTCAGGGAAGGGCTTCTGTGCCCTTAGATGTGAATTTTGGGGCTCTCTGGAAAATCCTTGGGACTGTGGCTCTGTTTGTAAGTGTGCAGCAGGTACAGGATGATGACAATGCTCATGGATAGCACGAAGCACTGAGCAGATGTGCTCTAATTCCATTTAAATCACAGTGTAGCTGATTGTTTCTTAGGCTTTATTTCTCCTTTTAACAAGTCCCTTCAGAAGCTGTAAAATGTGCAGCTCATAAGTGAACCCTGGAGAACTGTGATCCTGGGTACTGCTGCTCCCACTGGGAGAACAGAATTTTTTGTTAACTGTTTTTGCTGTTCCATTGCATTATTTGATTATTTTATTGCATTATTTGATTATATATGCATTTAAAAATCCTCTGAGGAGCATCAAAATGCTCCATCTGCAGTATAGTGCTCTGGGCTTCTCCTTTTCCAGTAACTCATCTTTTTTCCTCTTTCTCCTCTTCTAAACTGGCTCTAGAAAGCCAAAACACTTCAAGATCTCTATTCCAGTGTCAGATAGTTCAAGTGTAGGCCTGAGCACTGGGTTTTCTGGGAAGTGCAACACACTCAGAGGAGGAAAGTAATCCCTATGGACTTGGAACCCAGCATATTCCCAGAGATCTGTCACATCCTGTCCTGTTTATGGCCTGCAAATGGGACCATAAACATCTTTCTTTACAGTGATTCTGTCTGTGCTGACTGGAGCTCTCGGGGCCATAAACCACCCCATAAAGGCACGGGGGCCAGAGGCACTTCTTCAAATCCAAATTAAATGTGCATTTATTCAGCTGTTTTCCAAAAGACTCCAGAGGCAGAATCTGGATGGGAAGAGAAGGACATGATGTATTTTGTGGGGTGAGTTGTGTTGCCAAGGGATCTCATTGGTGTTGCCTTAGCACCAAGTATTAATAGACTGGAGAAGGCCACGGCTGTTATATTGGTGTGATTACTTCTAATTAATTGCACAGCAGGAGAGGTTTTTTAAAAAAAAAAAGAAAAAAAAAGAAAAAATGAAAATTAAAAAAGCCAAGCTACTAAAATGTTGTCAGATGTATGAAGACAGGGTATCTGCTTGCTCACCACATGTGAGAGCTGAAAGTGTTGATAGAGAGGTTGTCTGATGTGGGTTGTCCTTTTCCTCTCCCCCTGAGCAGTTGTCACCATTGTCACTCATCCCCTGCTGCTCTCTGGTGTTGGAGCAGTGTGTGTGCCTGGGTGTGAGATCCCAGTCTGCTCACGACACAGGAATGAAAGAAAAGGCAGCAAAGGAGGAAGCAGAAGGGCAGGGCCAGACTCTCTGCAGGCAGGGGAAGTGCCTGGTGTTTTGGGCAGAGGGGACCTGCAGGATGCTCCTCAATCTGTGGTGGCTTTTCCAGCTCTTCCCACCATCCAAGAGAAGCTCTGGAGCCACCCAGGCAGCAAAATTCTGTTGTGACCTTCTGAATGTGTCATCACTTAGAAGATAAGCAAGGAAAAATACCAGTGGAGAACAAGGTGTCTCCTGAGTGTAAAACTTTCCTGTCCCATGGGACCAGTGTTGAGAGATCGTTTATATTTAGAAAAGCCAGTTGATCTGCACAATTTAGTCGACTTCTATCCTTTTTTTTGGTCAGAAAAAAAAAAAAAAAGTCAAAAGAACAGTGTCAAAGAACTTGACAGTTCGGTGGTTAAGGTGTGACAGAGGTGTCAGTGCTGTCCTGCGCTGTCACCAGCGTGCAGCAGGTGTGATCTCACCCAGCCCATGGCCTGGGGCTGTTTCGGGGGATGTCTCTGCCGGGATTTCACAGGCAAACACCCTGATCCGGGCTGTCCCCTCCCAGCTACGCCATCGCAGACAATTCCTACCGCTCGCTGCGCACCGAGAGGAAGGATCAGTGCATCCTCATCTCCGGCGAGAGCGGCGCCGGCAAAACCGAGGCCACCAAGAAGATCCTGCAGTACTACGCTGTCACCTGCCCCGCCAGCCAGCAGGTCGAGACCGTCAAGGACCGGCTGCTGCAGTCCAACCCCGTGCTGGAGGTAATTCCCTCGGGAAATTGGAGGGAACAATGGAATCCCTCCCGGCCAGGAGTTACCGGGAATGATTCCATTTCCCAGCGGAGGCGCTGGGCACGGCGGGACCCGCGGGGCGGTGACAACGTGTCCTGGGAATGCTGTGTGGGCACATCACCAGGGAATCCCCTCTGACTCCCGGCCAGAGCAATCCTGGCCCTTTCCAGCCCGCCAGGAGCAGCTGGGGCATGGATGGGGTGCGGGGACAGAGGGGATTTGCTGTGGGAAGAGCTCCGGGTCACTGCAGAACTCTGCAAAGGGGCACATCCCAGTGGGCAGCTCAGAAAGGCTGGGCTGGTTTTCTGGTGCTGTGGTGTCCTCTAGTGTCCAGCCGTGGCTGTGTGCAGTGCCCTGAGATATCCTTGTGTCCCTGTGCTCTGTGTCCCTGTGTCCTTTATCCCTCTGTCCCTGTGTCCCTGTGCTGTGTCCCAGGAAAGGTGAGCTCCAGCAGCAGGAGAGCCCTGCAGCCCCTCTGGCAGTGAGCTGTGACAAACGGCTGTGGTGACAGAGGAAGCTTGGGAAAGGCTGTCAGACGTGACATATGTTGTCAGCAGTGGACTGGCATTAAAATCAGCTTGCAGGGGGGTAGAAGTGTTTTCAGAGGATGTTCCATCTGCATTGCCTTACACTGATCTGTAAAGATCAGCGTTAGAATTCAGGGAGCAATCTGTTTCCTTCTGGGTTTTCAGGAAGGAAAATCCTAGGCTGTAAATAAATAACTGGCAGCTTCACCCAAGTGTTTATAAATAATCTGACTTAGTACTCATTTATTTTTCTCTGATCATTTTCATTTCAGGCCTTTGGAAATGCAAAAACCCTTCGGAATGACAACTCCAGTCGGTTTGGGAAGTACATGGATGTGCAGTTTGATTACAGGGTAACTTGGAATCTGGTTTATATTTCAGGAGGTCTCTGTGTTCTTGTATTGTCGTGTGTGTGTAGTGAGTGCTTTGCATTTCCTTGATGACAGCATAAGCAGAGCCTGTGGTAGCAAAGTTTGGGTCCAGAGGGTTTTATGGCACTCACTCTCCTTCCATTCCTCCCTTATTTCTCTGTACAAGGAGAGACACTGAGATCAAAGCCTTTTATTTCTAGGGTATTTCATTTCTAGTGCTCTGTGCCCATGGATATTCCCCAAGTAAACCCACACAAACCAGCTGAGAGATCTGAAGATAATCCCTGTCCTGTGGAACTTTGCACAGAGTTTGTGTCCACTCTGATCCCAACTGCCCCACACCAGCAAGGTGGACACAGAGCAGGAGCTGAGGAGCTCAGCACTGCCATCCTCCAGGCCTTTGGGTCTCCTTTAATCCCTCCACACTCAGTTTTGGTGCTTTCCCTTTGTGGTGAATTCCTAGAAGGAATTTTAGCACTCAAATCACCACCGTGCTGGAACTAAAAAAGAGCTTGCAGCACAGCATGACAGATCATTTTCTGTCTTTTTGTGGGTTTTTGCTTCAGATCTTGTCTTTGAACAGACAATCAAGAAGCAGAAACATTTTCCTCTGTGTTGATGAACTCTTTCCACGTGTCTGCTTTGGTGTAGGGGGCTCCTGTTGGGGGCCACATCTTGAACTACCTCCTGGAGAAATCCCGAGTTGTGCACCAGAACCACGGCGAGAGGAACTTCCACATCTTCTACCAGCTGCTGGAAGGAGGGGAGGAGGACCTGCTGAGGAGGCTGGGCCTTGAGAAGAACCCACAGCAGTATCACTATTTAGTAAAGGTGAACATTAATTAGCATTCTTAAAATGTTATATTACAGAGCTGGGATATCTCCAATTGACTTTGTTATTTCCTTCCTCGCTTCAGAAATAACTCTGAGGTGACTGCTATAAAAAGAAACACAATGCATTGAGCATGGAAAACGTATCTTTGATGATTATTTACTTATTTATATTCAACTGTGTCTTTTTAGGGTCACTGTGCAAGGGTCAGTTCCATAAATGACAAAAATGAGTGGAAGATCATGAGGAGAGCCCTGTCTGTTATCGGCTTCAATGACAGTGAGGTGGAGGTGAGGTTTAGCAGCACAGATTTTCCTACTTTTAAGGATATTTTCTGCTTTGATTTGGGATTTCTGATTGAAATCAGTGAATCAATTCAGAGTGAATTGTATTCTCTACAAAAATCCTGAAAAAGATACAAAATGCTCTCCTAAGAAGTGAATTAACACAAAAACCTTGCTGTGTGTTCGTTCCATCATCCTGATCTCTGCCTGTTGCTGCCATGGCAGGATTTGCTGAGCATTGTGGCCAGTGTCCTACACCTGGGGAATGTCCAGTTTGCTGCTGATGAGCAGGGGAATGCTCAGGTCACTACAGAAAATCAGATTAAATACCTGGCCAGGGTGAGTATCACCAGTGAGGGAGATATTACAGCAAAGGTGAATGGTAGAGGATTCCTTACTTTGAGCTTAATATCATCACATAATTTTAGACTCTGATTTAGAAGTTCTCATAAATTTCACTTCTATTTCACCTAAATAGAATGCAATTATCATCATCAAACCCATTTAATTGACAACTTCTCTATGTACCACCTGACCCACCACTGCCTTGAGGTTTCCACCTTTGGGCAGTGAGGTAGGAATAGACTCTGGAAAAGAGTTTTAAAGAAAGAACCACCTTTGTGCCTTTGCTTGGTCACTTCCTTCCAGCCAATTCATTTGTTAGCTCACATCCCTGCCAGAAAGGAGGGAAGGGAGGGATTGATGCTGCAGGGTTGTTCAGTGTGAGTGGGAAATAAAGGGTTGTTTCATGGGCTGGGATTTTAGGAAAATGGAATGTACAGCTCCATAAATTAATTGAATATCCTGCATGCAGCTGCTGGCAGTGGATGGCTCTGTTCTTCGGGATGCACTGATCCACAAGAAGATCATAGCAAAAGGGGAGGAGGTAAGAACAGGCCCCGGGGATTAAAGGAATCAGCTCTGCCAGCAGTTCCCTTGTCACCTCTCACAGGAGGCTGGCACTGCAGGGGTCTCTGACCCCTGCTGTCTGTCCAGCCACAAGCAGGATGCTTTTGAGTGGCTGTTTAGTGATGATGAGGCAGGAAAAGGGGATCCCTTGGTTTGGGGGCTGCTGAGTGGTTTTTCTGCTCCTGCCTGCAGCTGGTGAGTCCCCTGAACCTGGAGCAGGCAGCCTATGCCAGGGATGCCCTCGCCAAGGCCGTCTACGGCCGCACCTTCTCCTGGCTGGTCAACAAGGTCAACAAATCCCTGGCTTACAAGGCAAGTGAACCTTCTGTTTGCTGATAATCCAGCCAAACGTGAAAGCAATTTCCAAATCTTTCAGCTGCAAAGCAAGTTCCATGCTTTTAGTCATTTCTAAATTAATTTGTTTTCCAAATTGTGCAGTAAACGCTGGGATTAAATGATGGAGATCCAGGGATGGATCATAGCTGTGAGTAAATCCCAACATTTGTTTTCTGCTCTGTTGCAGGAAGAAAAGTTTCCAGGCTGGAGAAGTACAACAGTTCTAGGATTGCTGGACATCTATGGGTTTGAGGTTTTCCAGCACAACAGGTTTGTTTCAATAAATTCTGAATTACAGTATTCAGTTTACGGTGTTTTCTCTCCCTTGTGAAACAAGGCTTTATTCCATTTCTTAGTAAATTTCTTAAAAATTTCTTAGAGGGGGCATTTAAATGTCAGGACATCAGGTGAAAAACTGGATAATCACAGGGCTTCTAACACTTAGGACATCCAGCTAATAATTAGCATGTACAGCTATTAATGGTCCTGATATTATAAATAAATTGTTGTTTTTTGGGTGTATTCATGCCTTACCTTGAGCTGTGCCTTTGTCCAGCTCTCCATCCCAGGGGTGGTGATAAACCAGGGAATGGGACTGGCAGTCTGGAACCTCCCTGGCAGGTAGCACTGAACCAAGACTCTAAATTTGCAGTGTTTTTGGGCCTTTATTCAAGGTTTTTGTGTTCCTCCATGTTCCATCCTTCATGTCCATTTCTCCCTCCTTCTGGAACTCTTTAAGTTTCCCTTAATAATAAACTTACCAATACAGTCAATGAATAAACACTTGACAAAAATCGATTTCTCTTGATTTACTGTATCCCTCCTGCTCCCACTGTTTATACCTCCTCCTGTACAAACAGTGATTATTTTTCTGGTTTTTCTTTGCAGCTTTGAGCAGTTTTGTATTAATTATTGCAATGAAAAGTTGCAGCAGCTCTTCATAGAGCTCACGCTGAAGTCAGAGCAAGAGGAGTACGAGTCCGAGGGCATCGCGGTAAGAGCCCAAATCCCCCTCCCCATCTCCAAATCAAGGAATTAAAGAACTTTCCTTTTTCCCTTCTTTTTGAAACCCTGGTAACTGTGTGAGACAGCTGGAAGTGAGTAATGCCATCCCAAGCTTTTAATCCTGATTTTAATAAAGGCAATGTTAGGAAAACAAATGTGACGAGTGAAAAAGCTTTGACAGAAAGATTGTTTGAATCAGGTGCTCTCTGAAATGTACTGAAATTCACATGTTTCTTTTCCAGTCTAGAACTGTTTTCACTGAACTATGATTTCTTGTCTTTGCAGTGGGAACCAGTTCAGTATTTCAATAACAAAATAATTTGTGATTTGGTGGAAGAGAAATTCAAAGGCATCATTTCTATTTTGGTGAGTTGAAAACATCTTTTTGCATGAAAAATTTTGGGCAGTGTAGTGGAAAACAAAGGGGAAAACATGGGAAAAAATCAGTTTATGTTGCAGGTGTTTGAGTAGGTGGGAAGAGCAATAATACACTGAATAGTGACACCACTAAAAGCCATTGCATCACCTCCATGGGCTCTGGGGAAAGCAGCTCCCAGTCCAGGCAGTCTGGAAGGAGGGAAATGTTTTCCTTTTCAGCTCAAGAATTCTTCATTTACTGAGCTAAAGGTTACCTGTGGAAAGGCCAAAGGGCCAGACTGAGGCAGAGCCCAGTCAGAAATCCCTGGAATTTGTGTGTTTGTAGGATGAGGAGTGCCTGAGACCTGGGGATGCCACAGACACAACATTCTTGGAGAAACTGGAGGAGACCGTGAAGAACCATCCTCATTTTCTCACGTGAGTGTTCCCTCAGCTGAGGGATTCCAGTGTGTGAATAACATCCTCACCGTGCTGGGTCCCACACAAAAGATGATCATTTTCTTTTACAAAGAGATTTGGTTGATATTTAAGATAATATAAAATAGGTTGTCAACACCAAGTGCCTGACTGAGCTTCAGAATGCAACAGGGCCAACAAAACTCTTGTTACTGACTCGCCTCTCACCTTGCAGATTATTTACTTCAGTTTTGAAGCACCAAATGTCTGTTTATTCTGAATGTTCTGCTTTTATTCTGAATGCTCATTTTAGGATGTCTACATCTTATGTGCACACAGAACCCCTCTGCAAGGAACACTGAAATTCCCCTTTTAATGAAACATAAATACATTTAATGACACTTCTATGACGTGCTGGTTGATAACTTTATTTACCTGAAAATCACCAAGTCCAATTTACATTCCTTGCTCACCTTTGCACAGTCCCGCTCCAGGACTGAATGTCCTGGTGCTTTTTGAAGTGAATCCTACAGGATTTTGTTTCTCCTGAAGGTTTTTTCTCCCTCCCCAGGCACAAACTCGCTGACCAAAAGACGCGCAAGTCTCTGGGGCGGGAGGAGTTCCGGCTCTCGCACTACGCCGGGGATGTCACCTACAGTGTTGCAGGTAACACAGAAAAGCCAAAAGTCTGGGCCTCAAATACATCCCCACATCATTTGATCTACCAGATTAATTTCAAATCTCAAATCCCCGCCTTGAAGTTCCAGTGGAACAGCCTGAGTGGTTTGTTTTTCTTCCAGGTTTTCTAGATAAAAACAACGACCTTCTCTTCCGGAACCTGAAGGAGGTGAGTGTGGAGAGAGGAGCTTTCCAGGACAGAATGAGGAGTTGGGTTTAAAATGAGGTGGCACCTGAGGAAAAGGATTCTTCTAGACTCCACCTGGAGGCTGAGTGTCCACAGGGCTGCGCTCTGAAAAGACTGATTGAGATACCAATGTTCATCTTGTTATTTTAAATAGTTTTGTCCTCAGGTTTCTCTGGTAGTTCATCTCTGAAAACATCTCTCTCTGCAGACCATGTGCAACTCTGAGAACCCCATCATAAACCAGTGCTTTGATAGGACAGAGCTGACAGACAAAAAGAGACCTGAAACGGTGAGAACTCAAGAGCTGGAGGGGGCTGTGGCTGTTCCCTCTTTTTGAAACATGAACTCTCTGACATGGTCTGAATGCAAACCCCTCACATCGTATTCTGCTGGTTTGTAGCCAGCTCCAAGTCATCCCTTCATGTGTAATTTTCTTTTTTTTCTCCTAGGCAGCAACTCAGTTCAAAAACAGCCTCTCCAAACTCATGGAAATCCTGATGTCCAAAGAACCCTCCTACATTCGCTGCATGAAACCCAACGATGCCAAACAGGCTGGTATGGCTCTGGGGACAGAGGCAGAGCACTGCACCCCAGTCAGGGAGGCACAGAGAGGAGCCAAAGGAAGCCCTGCACGATTTTGGGTTCATTTTGAGTCTGTGCCTGAGCTTCTGTAGGGAGGAGGTGGCAGTGCCAGCAGCCAGGAATCACAGTGGGAGCACTGCTCTTGGGTAGAGGAAGGTTGTGGTTAAAGTAAAGAATTACTGACCTGTGTAAATTCATTATAATGACCTTATTCTCCCTCAGTTTTGGTTCCTCTATGCATAAAACATCCCAAAGGAAAACTTCATTTTGGAGCTAAATATAAATAATTTAAAAGGGACGGAAGGGGGGAAGGCAGGAGACACAAAACTGTGTGGGGCTTGGGCTGTGAGGATTCATTAGAGGTTAAAGATAATTGTGTGAGACACAAGAGGTGAACATTCCCCTTCTCTAGACCAAGGGGCAGCTGTGCACTGATTGTGTTTCTCCATTTCCATGCCCTGCCAAGACCGATTTGATGAAGTCCTGATCCGACACCAGGTGAAATACCTGGGGCTGATGGAGAACCTCCGGGTGCGCAGAGCCGGCTTCGCCTACCGCAGAAAATACGAGGTGTTCCTGCAGAGGTGAAGCTACTCTGGAGTTCTTTCCTCTGCTGCTCCCTCTCCCTGAGCTTCATCCCATTGATGCTGAGGCTGGGAGCTGTTTTGGACAGCACAGGGGGCAGCTTTACCACCTAGAGGGGTGGGAAGCTTGGGCTCCTTCCCTTCCCATGACCCCTTTCCCTTCCCGTGGCCTCTCTCCCTCCTTGGATTGCACTTCTGTCCCTAAGATTTCCTCTCCTGCCCATTCCCAGGTACAAATCCCTGTGTCCAGAGACGTGGCCCACGTGGGATGGGCGGCCCTACGATGGGGTGGCCGTGCTGGTGAAGCATCTTGGCTACAAACCAGAAGAATACAAAATGGGACGGTCAGTTCTGTGTTCTCAGTTTGAGGTTATGAATCACTGCATGTCCCTGTTGTCCCTTTGAGATAAAGCTTCTCTAGATAATGGGGGAGGGAAAGATTACAGAGCCCAAAGAGGATGCCAAAAGCAAGTTGCTCCAGCATGCAAAATGTAATTCTGCATTTCTATTTCCAGAACAAAGATTTTTATCCGCTTTCCCAAGACCTTGTTTGCGACAGAAGATGCTCTGGAAGTGAGGAAGCAGAGTCTGGGTGAGACACTCACACTTGCAGTGGATTTCTATTTAAAAAGTTGAGTCTTTTTCTACCAAAATGTGCTTGGTCACAGTTGCAAATTGCTGCTTTTCTTGCAATTCCAGCCACAAAAATGCAGGCGACGTGGAGAGGTTTCTACCGCCGGAAGAAATTCCTGACCATGAAACACTCAGGTATGAGAGACACAGGAGGAGGGAGAGATGTTCCCCCAGCAGCTCCCACAGCAATTCCCATCCTTTTACTGACATTTATCCCATGTATCCTATTATTAAAAACTCATATTCTTGCCCCCCACTGAAAGCTGGTTATTTCCAGAGTGGGTTTTCCTGAGCATTTTTGGTGCCAGTTTTGTGTGGAGTCAGTGTGGGGATGAAGGAGCTCCCTTAATGCAGAATCTTTGTGTTATTTTTAGCCATCACCATCCAGTCCTGGTGGAGGGGAACCCTGGGACGCCGAAAAGCTGCCAAGAGGAAATGGGCAGTGGAGACAATCAGGAGGTGTGTGAAGAGCAGCCCAAGCCCTCAAACATCACATTCCTTAACAATAAGATGCTAACAAGAAACTTTCTTGTCACTGCAGGGTTTTTTTTAAATAAATTACAACTATTAAATAAAGCCCAGGAAACAGAACCTTTAAATACCACTAATTTTGATGACTTTTTAAATTTTCTAACAATATTTTCCACACCCACAGGTTCATTAAAGGCTTCATTTACCGGAACCACCCGCGGTGCCCAGAGAACGAATATTTCCTGGATTACATCCGATTCTCCTTCCTGATGAACCTCAAGAGGAACTTACCAAAAAATGTCTTGGACAAATCGTGGCCAACTCCTCCCCCATCACTCTGTGAGGTGGGAATGAGCCCTGGGATGTGGGAGGGGAATCCAGGCCTAGAGGACTGCAGCTTATTGGAGTGTGGTGCTGTTGCAACACCATTTTCTCCTGGGTTTCTCATCCATTTCTGAAATTCCCTTCAATTTTTCTCTAAAGAAATTCAGTTCCCTCTGTTGCTGTTATTATTCTGCATCTGCTTGAATTGGTTTATCTGCTCAAAACAAAATATTGCAGAAAATCCCAGTTACCTTATCCAAAGAATTGTTTGGATTGAAGGTACAGCTGGAAGGAAGGGCACAGCAGTGCAGAGAGGAGGGATCCTGTTTATTCCCAATTCTAAAGCAGCTGGAGAAGTCCCAGGGCAAACCCTCATAGAGAAAGGCAAAAAATCAACTACTTATTATTTAATTCTTGGTCAGGAAACAACTTTTTAGTCCAGCAGTGCATTTTCTGCAGTTGCTGCTGCTCTGTTGGGTTTGTCAGTGGTTCTGGGCGGTTGGCTTTCTGTCCCTGTGGGGTTTGTCCCTGGTTCTGGGCTGTTGGCTTTCTGTCCCTGTGGGTTTGTCCCCAGCTCTGACCCGTCCCCTCTCCCGTGGGCTCCCCGCAGGCGTCGCAGCTCCTGCGCAGGCTCTGCATGCAGAACATGGTCTGGACCTACTGCAAGAGGATCAGCCCCGAGTGGAAGCAGCAGGTATGGGGCACCTTTGCAGGGTTTCCCTGGCATTGCCAGGGGCAGAACTCACAGGGAAAGGAGGAGAGGAGCAGCTGGATGGGAGGGCCAGGGCCCTGCCTGGGACTCAGGGCAGCAGTGGGGAGCAGGAGGGCTGTGAATCGCTGCTTTCTGGGGTGCCACAGGAACAGCATCACTGATTTGGGTTTAGGTTAGACACAAAACACTACAAGCCTGGAATGTGCATAGAAGAGACCCCATTCTGTACATATTTCAATAGATACTATTTAAACAGGCTGTGGAGCCAAGCCCCCACATAATTTCTCTATTGAAAGGCCCTGCTACTCTGCCCATGGAAGCTAAAAATATAAGCAGCTGCATTATTCTGCCTGTACCATGTAAAGTAGAGAGTAAGAATCCTGCAGACACAAACCCAGTCATTTTCCAAACAGAGAAGTTACAGGAACAGTTTCAGCTGCTCTGTTGTAGCTAAAAAGAATAAAAATGATACTGAGATTTGATTCATCTATAGAAAGGTAGGGGGAGGGGGGTTTTGTATTTAAAAAAAGCTCAGGAAAGAGACATAATAGGAGATGTTGGCTGTAACTGCCATGAAGGTTTTTCACTGCACCATCTCTCACCCTGTGCAGTGCATGGACACCTGGAATGAAAGGCTGGGGCTGAGCCTGTGATTAGGGACATGGGATTAACTCAGCTCAGCAGCTGCTTCCCCCCAGCAAACCAGACTCACTGATAAGGAGCCTCTTTCATCCCCATTTTTCCCTGTAAATCATCCCAGGTGCCTTGTCCTGTGTCACAGCCTTTTCCCCAAGTACAGCAGTGGGGATTTCCCACTTTCCCAGTCCTGGTTTGTTCTTGGAGCAAAGGAGCCCAGGGCTCAGGTCACTGACAGGGGCTGGAGCTCTGCCACCTCCAGGGACTGAAAGTTTAGGGTGACTCCTGATCCAAACAGGAACTAAATTATGACTGCTAATAAAACCACAAAGGGAACATCTCTTCTAACACAAATGTATCTTTTTAATGAGGAGAAATTTCATACTAAACAAGAAAACTTCTTTTGTCCTTGCAGTTGGAACAAAAAGTAATTGCCAGTGAGATTTTCAAGGGTAAAAAAGATAATTATCCTCAGAGTGTTCCCAGGCTCTTCATCAACACTCGACTGGGTGAGTGGGGGTTGCCAAGTTTAACAGGAGGAAGGAAGGAAGGGGGGGATTAATGAACTCTTTTCTTGCTGGAAATTCCTTTCTGACCCCCTACCTCTTTGGTTTTAATACAGGTAGAGAAGAAATAAATACTAAAGTCCTTCAGGCATTAGAAAATGAAGCACTTAAGGTGAGAGATGTGTCCCAATACTTTTGTCAAGCTTGCAGTTATTCAGCAGAGGGGCAGAATAGATTTCTGGAGAAAGTACAGCAAGAATTTTACATTGCATTAAGCTTGTAATACTTTTGAGGACAGTCTGGGAAGAGTTGATTGACTAGAAAGTGGAGATTTGGGCAGTTTAATGATGTCAGTTAAGAACTGAATGGGTTACAGCTGGGAGGGAAGGGAGAAACCCCCAGAGTGACACCCAAGGTGCGTTTCCCAGTGCCCAGGCAGTGCAGCCACCAAGGTGTGTCCAGAGCTGCTCTGGGGCAGCAAGGAAGTTCTGGCCCAGAGAATTTTCTGCATTCCTGGTGTCCCAAGCCCTGGCTGGTGCCTGCTGGGGGCTGGCAGTGCCCCAGGTGGGGTCTGGCCCTGCTCACTCGTGTTTCAGTACGCAGTGCCCGTGGTCAAGTACGACAGGAAGGGCTACAAGGCGAGGGCACGGCAGCTGCTGCTCACCCAGAGCTCGGCCATCATCGTGGAGGAGTCCAAGATCAAGCAGCGCATCGACTACTCCAACCTGACAGGTGGGAATGGCACAGGGATGGGGCTGGGCACTCCCCTGACCCTGCACCTCAGCTGCACTTTAGTATGTACCACTACAAACTCCAGTTTGTCTTTGTCCTGGACAAGAATGGGATGAGCTGAGCCTGGCAAGCATTTTAGTATCTTGGAATTGGTTTTTCTACAATGAAGCTCCATAAAATGTCACCAAAATGACTCAATTCATCTCCCTCAACCTTCCTCCTGAGTGATTTCCCAGTTGCAGGGCCTGGCCACGGGGGAGCTGCACCATTCCTGCCCAGCAGCTGCCTGGGCCACTGCTGCAACTTCTGGCCCTCGGAATATCCGACAGGGACCGGAGTCTTAGGGAGGGGGAAACTGCCAAGCCTGCTGCAGTGTGGTCCCTGCAGCCTTGGGCTGCAGCCTCTCCCCTCAGCCCCCTGCAGCCTCTCAGCTGTGCTGTGTGGAACAGTTGCTGCATTCCTGGCAGAGGCTCCGAGCCCTCCCCAGCTCCGGGCAGTGCCGGTGACGCTCCCGTCTCTCCCCCAGGCATCTCTGTCAGCAGCCTGAGCGACAACTTGTTTGTGCTGCACGTGCACTGTGAGGACAACAAGCAGAAGGTACCGGGGCTCTCCCTCCCTCTCTCCTCCTGCCCCCTCTGGAGAAAGGGGGAAGGCACAGGGAGCACATCTAGCGGGGAGGAGGGGGTGACAAGGTGACAGGGATGTGACTTTGTGCCAGCTCTTTCACTGGTATTTCCCTGTGTTCTCAGCTGGAGCTCAGCAGTGCTTCCTCGCTCCCTTTGGTGCTGTCCCTGTCCCCTGTCCCTTACAGCAGGGTAGTTCTGGTACAGTGACACCAAAGCCATGATTCTAAAGCTTGGACTCTCCTCCCAGGGAGATGTTGTCCTGCAGAGTGACCACGTGATTGAGACACTGACAAAAACAGCCATTCTGGCCAACAAAATCAACAACGTCAACATCAACCAGGGCAGGTGAGTGACACCAGGGCCCTGCCTCGGCTCTGCTTCTTCCTGTACCCCATCCAAATGCACCCAATCCACCTCAAGCAAGGCTCCAGAGCACATCTGTTGCAGCTCTGTTAACACCCAGCTCCTGGAGAGTCCCACACACTCACCAGGGCTGCTCTCACCCTTTGCTCTTCACAGCATAAAGTTCACAGGGGGACAAGGCAAAGAAGGGATCATCGACTTCATCTCGGGATCAGAACTGCTCATAGCCAAAGCCAAGAACGGGCATCTAACAGTGGTGAGTGTGGGCTGGGGATCACTTACCCTGGACCCAAACCAGCATTCTGGCACAGACACAGGCCATGGGATGTTCCTGCCAATAGCAGTGCCCTGCTCTCCCAGCCTTTCCCCCAGTTGGAGCTGGGCTCCTGCAACCCTAAGGGGCTGCCAAACTCACTCACACTCAGCAAGGGACTGTCCTAGCACTCACTTCTTACTTCCACCCCCCAAGATTCATTTACTCCATAGCAAATCAAATTTTAAATACATTTAAAAACTCAAACAAAATCCTGTCCCCTTCTCAGCTTGTTTGTGGTGATCCTGGTAGTCAGATCAGCACTGTCAGACCCCAGCTTATTCAGAAATAAATCCAGAACAAATCCAGACTGCACTGACTCCCCTTCCAGCAGAGCTGAGAGCTGCCATTAGGACCAGAGTGCTGCCCAGCCTCAGAACAGCCTCAGCACGTTTAGAATTAAAACTTTAGCAGCATTTTGAACACACTTTCAACCCTGTCCTTCTCCTGCAGGTCGCTCCTCGGCTGAATTCCCGATGATGAAAAATTCCCTGCTCCAGGACCTTTCCCTCCACGGAATTGGCTGAACATTGCTCCCAGCAAACCTCCCCTTCCTCGCTTTGCTCTTTCTGTTACTACCAAAGACCTGCACTTTCAGAACAACCACAAAATACATCCTTGCTCTCTTGTCTTACTCTCAAAGTCCCAAACAAAGGCCTTCTCCTCTCTTCCTTACCTGACTGAACGCGGGGTCCAGCACAGCATCCCTGCAACCACAGCTTGGGCTCTTCAGCTGGGCTTTGAGGGAGAGTTTAAGCCCTGATGGAAATGACCAAAATTTGTGCTTGTCATCACCAAAAAAAGCACAATCAGAAAACAAGTAACTCTGCTGCTTTCTCAGCCAAATCACTGAAATGCCAAACTTTGTATTCAGAATGTTTTATGAAGAATTTTGCTCGGAGATGTTTTAATGCTTTGTGTTACAAATATAGTGAAGCCATATTGTGTAAATGAGTAAAACCTGTAAATACTTTATAGCCAAGGATGAGATGCACTACGAGAGATGGAGTTGGTGTGGAAACTTTTATGTTTTAGATTTGGAATTTTTGTTGTTTTTAGTTTATGGTTACAAGGTATAACCTGAAAGACCCATCATGTAACTTCTTCACTGATCAGGAGCCAGAGACTTTTATCTTTTTTTGAAGTCAGCTGTCCCATTTCTTGCTCTCTATTTTTATACCGTAGGAATTTTTCATATCCACACAAACACAATGCAATACAAACTGCAGAGGTTACCATTGCTCTGGGCTGGCCATGGGATGAACGTGAGCTTCCCCCCTGCCTTTCTTTCCCTGTCTTGGAGTCCCCACTGCCCCGTCCCCACACAGCTCCACAGGCTCAGAGCAGCACCTTCAGGAAAAATGGCTTTTCCTCTTGCTCCTAGCCATAACTGGAAGTCTGACTCCCACAGTATTTATCCCAGTGCCTCAGTGCTGCCTTACCAGGGAGGGCTGGGCACTGCTGCTGCCCCACAGCTCCAGGGACACAGGGGTTGGGTGCTGGCTGCAGCACAGGCTCCTCCTCAGCACCTTCCTTTAACCCAAACAGCTGCAGGGTGCACGGCTGCATGGGGAATTCCTGCTGCATCTATGGCACAGCTCCACAGCCCAGCCTGTGCATCCTGCTCTTCCTGCCTTAGACACCCTTCCCCTTCCCCTCCATGCTGCTGCAGCCTCAGCCAGCCCTGACTGACTCACCCACCACTGCCTCTCTCACACCCTCAGCTCCGTCTCCGCTCTGGTTCCTGACGATGCCACAGTCCAGCCCTGCTGTGGGCTGGACTGTGGGATACACTGCAGGCCATCCCCCAGATGTGCTCAGTGTGTGCAGAGCACGCTGCAGATGTTGGTGTATGACCTCTGCCAGACGACGCTGAATAAATTTTTACAAAAAAACCAACCCCCTTGTCTTTGGTGCAGTTTCCTTACGTGGTTTAGGGGGAGGCTGACCCCAGCCCCAGCTCGATGGCCACTCCAAGGAGCAGGGTAGTCCCAGCAGAGCAGATAACCTGTGTCCCTTCTCCCATCAATGGAACTGCACTGGATGAAAAGTGCTGGAGCAGCAGGTGAGAGGAATTCACCAACCATTTCCCAGGGATGTATAGAGGGGAAGACTGGATAAAAGGGCTGCTCCCAGCAGCACAACTCACGCTCAGACCAAATCTTCCTTAGCTCCTGTCTGAAGAACAAGGCTGTTCCTGCTGCTCTCTGCCCCTCCAACTGTTCCTAGTACAAGCAACAAAGGAAAGTTATTCTTCTAAAAGAAATTCATAGTGATAGTTGGCATTTTTAATTTAGGTTTGTTTTATTTAAGTTTAATGTTAATTCCATGCTGTGTTTCAGTAAGAACAATACAGATTCTGTATCTGTGGCTCCAGTCAGATATCCAGTAGTACAAATTAGCTTCAAGTTACACATACTGAACAAAAGAGGTTGAGCGAGCGAAGGGAGATGGGGAGAGGGGAGGGAGAAAAGAAAAAATATTGAACACGCATGCAGGCTTATCAATGCCACCTTCAATGCTAACCTGCTTGGAGGGAAAGTAAAGAACAGGCAAGAATGAGCAGCCACGGATTGTTGAACTGTTACCAGCACCATGATTTTCAGCAACATTTCAGCAGTTTGGAAACTTTTTGTTTTTATACAGTAAAACCACTACAATAAATGTCCCAAATGCAACCTCGCAACTTCAAGCTAAACACCCAATTAAGTTGAAACATTGGTATAAAATTCAGTTTAAACAGTTATAAAAAAAAGAAAGATGCCACCACATGAGCACTACCTGGCCAGGACCAATCTCTCCCTACACGGCCTTCAGGTGTCACATCCAGGTCTGATGGCAATGTCACCACAGCTGGCAGAGACAATACAGTAATGCTGAAAGAGCCTTTACGCAGTCCTGTTAGTGTCTTAAAGAACCTAAAAGCTGGCACCAGTAAAATCCACAGAAATTCACTCTTGCCTTTAAGAACTTTTAAACTGTGTAAAAAAAATAAAAATAAAGAAACCCAACAGGGCAGGAACCTAAATTCTGAGACCCAATGTAAAAGTCAGATTTGGTGGTTCTCAGAGTGACACTGAGGGTTTTTGTGGGGAAGGGGGAGGGTGGTCAGAGATGGGTTCTCTTGTTGGCCTTTGTGTCTCACTGGTTTTCATCTTCCACATCCTGCAACGCTTCTTTATTCTGTTCTTCACCTGTGGAAGTGGGAAGAAGGAAGGAAAATGTTACCATTTAAAAGTGAGAGCTGCAGAACAGTTTAACAAGCACCTAGAGATTAATATGTTCATGCAATACACGCTCACTCTCCCACTCCACACTGCCAGCTCCGGAGTGAAGCGCTCCCATGGAAATGAAGCCTTGGAATCACCTGCACCCTCACACAGCTGCAGCCAGGCCACTGAACACCTGAGGACAAACAAACCCAGCCCTGAAAACTGACACCACGCAGGTGAGCAGTCCTGCTGAGCAAGGGCTGGACAGCCCAGGCAGAAACCATGGCAACAGCTGTGGATCAACATCCGTGGATCAGGAAATCCCTTCCCCAAACCCTCATCTCTATCTTTTTCTGCCCAAGCCCACTCAAGCCTCAACAGCAAAGTACTTCAGGCAATTTTATACAGTTACACATATGGCAGGAATTACCAAAGGTATGAAAAACACCCTACTGCAAGTCCAACCTGACAAGAAACCCTGGGTTTAAGGTTATTAAAGAAAAACATCTTGTGGAATTTAACGTCTCTGTTCAACCAGGCTGTCCATGAGACTCCTGCAGTTTGGTTACATTCCAGCTGCCCCAGGGAGCTCCATGCAACACCTTCTGCAGGGCTTTGCCAAAATTCTGCTGCAACTGGGCAAGTTCCAGGTACCTCAGCTGGTGCCATCACACATGCACAAGTCACTTAATTGATAAGGCAGGCTGAAAAAATGCTTACAATTATCTGTAACCACATAAGATGGGACTCTCTTAAGGGCAATAAACAGAAACTAGTAATTAAAAACTTAATTTGCAATAGAACCTAACCAAATGACACTGATAACTTCCAGTAGATAACCAGAATGTTTGCTCAGAGCGTGTCCAGATTCAGGATTACCACCAGATACAACAGGAAGTAGATTTTGGAAGAGGGGGCCTAGGAACACGGGACATTCAACAACAAAGTGTACAGACAGAATTCCATATCAGATCATTTAAGACAGGAAAGCAGAGGCCCTAACCCAGATTAGAAGATCTGAGCATGCTCTAACCAACACACTTAAGCAAATACTCCTCTACCAGGCCACTGTGAAGTACTTCCCATGCCCAAATATTCTTCTATCCATCTAGGTTTGCAGCTCAATTCCCAAACATGTGAGTTACTCTGGATCTCAGTCAAGCACATCATCCCTGGGCAGGGGGACAGGTGCCACAGCAGTGGCAGCAGGGACACAAGCGTTTGTCAGCAGCGGGTGACAGAGGCAGGCACTGTTAGTGACAGGAAAACTGACACTGAAAACTCCAGTGAGCCACAAGAGACTTACAAAGTAGAATTTTTAGGAAATGAACAGTTGGACTTTCCTTTAGGAATCTATACAGCAGGAAAGAAGGGGAGAACAGGAATCATATGGAGATGACATTGCAAGTGTGGAAATAAACTCAACACTCATCTGGGCCATGGGAAAGCTACAGGGATTGGGATGGGAGAGCAGCAGCTGGGTCATGCCTGGCTTTACATCCCTACATGGCTGAAATGGAAACAGGGAAAAGCTTAATGCCAAAGAACAAGCCCTTTCCAAGCCTCTCACACCCCTTGGAAACTGCCAATTGTGCCACTGCTGAGTTATTGCTCAAAGGCTCTGCTCGTTTGGGAACATGGAGCTCTGGAAGCACCACTTGGAAATGCACTCGGAGTATTAGCAAAGTATGAGGAAACTTAACTTTGCACCTGTGTCTAAACATTCTACATAAACACTTTTTTCTTCTGGATCTGAACAATTCCACCACAATTTTAAGCAGTCCTACAGTATTTTCAATTCTGTAATCATTATCTTTCTGGCACCCGTAACCAGGATAATCTGAATTACTTCAGGAAGAATCAAAGTCTGTTTTCCTTGCTGTGGAGCAAAAAATGTAGATCTCTATTTCTTTTTTCAAAATCTAAGGAGCCTGTAAATAATCCTGTGGAACTTCTACAATATCCAAGATCCACATCAGCCGTAGGCAAATCAGGAACTTTTGGAAGATATTGGTACTATCATCCCACATTGATCCAACCTTACTAAAATGGCTTCCACAGAGCACTAGGGTATTTGACTCCAATAAAAAAAGTAAAGGTTGTATCTAAATTGAGGGAATCTGAAACACATTTCTCCAATGCCTACCCATGGCAAGGAAGGCATTCAACACCTGCAGTGTTTAGAGAAAAGTCTACAGACCCATCCAGGGTCCACCCTGCACCAGGAGATAATCCTTGAAAAGGGAGGTGCAAGATCCTTAAACACTGGGATGTGGAGCCAAGAACCCACACATTTACAGCATATTCCCAGTCTCAGCAGCCCAAAGAGCAGAGTGAGAAGCTATGAAGTAACAACACTTCAAAAGAAACCCATGACCCTAAATAAAACCAGGAAATTGGGGAAAAGCTAAAAGATCCTGCATTTGCTTTCAAATGGACACACCACCAATGAAGTACCCCCAAGAATGCTGTGTGGCTACAAGGAACAGCTTACCAAAAATTTAAGACATTCACATATTTATGTGAAGTTCAGCAGTGTTGTTTCTAAGCTCTGGGCATCTGTAGGTACCCAAAATAATCTTAACAGGACTTATTTCTTCCCCTCCAAGTTAAAAGTAAAGAAAGTCAGCTCTTGTCATTTGTCTCTCCAAGAGAGAAACCCTGAAATGAGTAGATTTATAGTAAGCATTGTATGTGAAAGATTAAGTGCTGGAAAAATCCATTCAGTGTGCCAAAACCACTTAAATTTCTGCTATCCTTTGCTAGTGAACAGAAGCAATCTATGTCTCACCCTCTGGTACTGCCAGGGGACACATCTGACACTTGCTCTGGCAGTGAGAACATGGAGTGACCTGCAATGAAGGGGAACTAAAGCATTTGCAGTGCTTCCTCCTCCCCTGGAGGTTCACATCTGGTTGGAATGACAGCCAGAGATGAGCATGACAAGCAGAAAGAAAGAAAAGATGAAATAAATGAAGTCACTGCTTTTACAGTCATCACAGCTGCCACGTGGGGAGGGAAAAACAACCAAGTGCTGCTAATTCCACACCTTCCTTCAAGTGAGAGCTGAGGCTGCTCAAAGGATTCCAGTCCACCCCTATCACCTGATCCAGTGTTAAGGTAGGACAGGAGGGTCATTATTAGGAGACAGAAGTAAACCATCAAAGCCTCTCCCTTTGCACACTCTGCTCCCTGGGTCAGGATGAGGTTTCCAGCAGGACTCACTTACCATCACCCTGCATGTCTGAAGTCCATAGTGTCAGGTTATCACGTAACAACTGCATGATAAGTGTAGAGTCCTTATAGCTTTCTTCACTCAGTGTATCCAGTTCTGCAATAGCATCATCGAAAGCTGCTTTCGCCAACCTGCAGTGACACAACCAAGATTTAACAAATACTGCTGAACACAGCCCAGAAGCACAACTTAACACCAGTCACTTTATGTGCTTTAAGAGACTTTTTACTCAAGAATATTGGTTTTATTAAACATTTCTACATCTTGATTAAGGGCTGCTAAAAACTTAGTGCTGCAGTGACAGAAGATAAATGGTATTTGCTTCAATCACTGCCACTCTGTACATGCTCACAGGTCACATAAATCAGTGCCACCATCCCTTCCAGCTTGTGTAAGGTAAGTTGAATCACCTCACACCTTGGGCAGTTTAAGGGCATGCACAGAGTTAACCTGGCAAGCTGCTGAACTGCCATTAGCTGATCAATTCAAGGTTATCACTGCTCTGCTTCTCATACACCATTACTCCCACACAAACACGTGGCTCTGGACTCCAAAGCAAATGGTGATGCTGAAAATCTTCCCAGTGAATTGACATCAACCAGAGCAAACAAGAACAACTCAGGAAAAGCAGTCACCTAAGGAGCAACACTTCTGGCTTGTTTGGGATTCACACAACATTCCCATATTCCCACTCTGGCAGTCATCACCTACCTGCAGGCACGATCAGGAGAATTAAGAATTTCATAGTAGAATACAGAGAAGTTGAGCGCAAGTCCTAAGCGGATGGGATGTGTTGGTGGGAGTTCTGTCATTGCAATATCACTAGCAGCTTTGTAAGCCACCAAGCTGTTCTCTGCAGCCTCCTTCCTGTCATTTCCTGTGGCAAACTCAGCCAGATACCTATGGTAGTCCCCCTTCCTGAGAACAGAAACAGTGGGAAGTCAGTAATCCTTGTTTGCCCACCTGCCATTAGGTTAACAGCTGAAATTCCAGGGTGTTTAGATATTCACAGACCAAGACTCTGCTGCTCAGTTACTGTCTACACAACACTGCAGCAGTGGCTGAAGGAATTTTAAACCATCACTACAGGACACACCTTATTTTCTTCTCTTTACAAGTGTTCAGCTCATGCAAAATAAAAAAAAACCCAAGCAGGGATGTGATTTCTACATCAGCAACTCAATTAAAATTGTTGTTTCTTACATCTAAGAGCTGCACAACAGTGTGTATTAAGTTCTCATTACAGCTACTTGATTTCTGTCTCTATTTCAGGCCTTTCCTCTCAAGAAGGTACTTACATTTTGTAATAGAAAACCTTGGACTCGCCAGTGTTAGCTGCTGGAATGAGGTGTTTGTCCAGTACATCCAGAATGTCACAACAGATTAACTTCAGCTCAGTCTCAACCTAGTAAAGAAAAAGAAAAATACAACAAAAAATTAGAAGAGGGGGCAAGGTGTGCACTTAAGACTAAAAGCTTTTAGAAGTACCCAAATATCAAACGGGCAGCATCATGAAATTCCAAAGAGGGTTAAGACAGAAAAAAAAAGCTGCTCCACAGGTGCATTAAGCAAAACAGTTCTGCACATTTAGCTGGCACACACAAGAGGCAGGGACTGATGGCTGATGAAACGTGGAACTGAACAGTGGAATTGTAAATTCCCTGGAAGACATCTTGCCAGACCATTGCATTAAGTTTGTCTCAGGATGTAATTCCTTACTGAGGCTTGCACAACTCAATTCCTTCCACTTTTGATCCCGGAAGGCTGCCCTAAAAGTGGCAACAGCAAAGGGGACAATTTGAAGGTAATTAACACAGTCAGTTCAACTTCATTATACTCTAGAGTTAAATGGTACCTTCACAACAGTTTCTAGTGAGTCCTTGGAGGCAAAGCTCTAAAAATAGAGCCTTAAGACAAAAATCATGGAGTATGAGAACAGAATCAAGATGTGCCACACAAACAAAGGTCAGGTACAAGATGAAAACAAGCTCCAGAAGCAGGTGAAAAACACAAAGTGTAGCAACTCAGCAAAAAAAGCAGAAATCATCAACATTGACAGTGAAATCTGTGGCCAAAAATACAGCATATAAACCCTTATTTAAAAACAGATACTGGATTTGAATAGTCTGTACTGAAAACAGACACATGAACCTTCACTTTTTCCAGTTCCAAACATAAAGCAAGGTCTGTGAGGTCAGGGCTTACCACAGAGAGTTTCACACCTGCAAGCAAAGAAACCGAGCACACCCAGAAAAGCTGAAACCCCTCCTCTGACATCAACTTTGCCCAAACCAGACTGGCTCTGAGCCTCCCAGGTCATTCCAGTAGGAGGGGTTGGTTTAATGCACACAGTCACCCTTGCATTGCTCCTTCTTCATGATTTCACAGGAACTTTCACAGCTACAGCTGAAGAGAGCTCTGGCTCAAGCTAATTTCATATAAAGGAGAGATTTCAAGCAAAGCCATTAAAGAAACTATCAGGAACTGCCAGTCTTGGATCACAGGAGCAGCCCCACTCAGTCCCTCATCCCTTCCTATCCTCCCACCCAAGCATTTGCTTTCCTTCTTTCTTTTAGCATGTTCCTTGCCATGTAATCAATCCTTCTGTCACCACACAGCTCCCAAACGATCTGGGCTTGTAACCACAGCAGTTATACCCAAAAAGTGTTAAAATTATAGATCCCAAATAAATGATAAACTGGCACATACACACACATACTGACTTGTACTCAGTAACAGATTTGCAGAAGTTCCTTTAGGTAAATTTGTCAGCAAATTTCATGTACAAATGTCAGGATGCCCTGACATTCACAGGAAGAATAAGATGCCGTACTTAATTATGTGACAAATGCTTAAGAAAGGTGTTGAAATATGGTCACTTGAGAAGAATCTACTTCATATATTCTTGGGCTACAAAAGCTATAAAACCTTTGGCCAGCAGTCAGTTCCTGCAAACTTCTTTCCTCTTGATCCTCTTTTTCAATGACTTCTTTTGCAGAGAGATCTTCAGCAAAACTGCAAAGAATTAAATCAGTTTCTAATCCTCTTTAGTTAAATAACCATACATGTACAAACTTCTATTTCATCTCAGACCTTTTCCAGCTTTGCTTAAAGGATCAGTCACAGTTATCAGAGATCAGCTGCTGTCTGGGGCAATGGAAACGTCCTGAGCAAGCTTAGTTTAAAAAGATTTAGTATCAATCAAGGTGATTAAGAGTAAAACAAACCAACCAAAAAAATCCACAACCAAACTAAAACCTCTTGTACAAAAAGGATCTGTTCCAGACAGAGTGGCTCAATGAGCACTTTCTAAGAAGGGGGGATGGAGGAGAGCCTGGCAGCTGCCCCAAAATTCAGCCCAGGTTGGAAGTCAGAGCACTGGAAACACACACTCCATGTGCCACATCTCCAGAGCAGGAAGGGGAAGGTCAGTACCTGTGCTAGGCTGTGGGAATGGATTTGGTTTGACTGCAAGGGAGGGAACTGCACTGTGTGCAGCCACACACCACTTCAGCCTCTCAAGGATGAAGAGCACAAGCCTCAGTGTGCTCTCATCAGAGGTGCAGCCAGATGAGAAATTCAGGGGCTTTTGTGTATCCAAATGGCCACAGGAGCCAGGAGAGCAGCCTGTCTACACAGGAAGCAAGTAAGTGGCATTTTCCCTCGTGGCTATGGATGTGTTTGGCTCCATTCAGCTGAAGTGGTTTGGGAAGAGGCACAGCCTCTGTCCTTCATCTCTCACTACTGCCCAGTGGCACCCTGCAGACAAAGCCAGCCCAGCCCTCGAGTTCTGCCCCAAGTCATGCTGGCCACTACCTCAAAAAAACTCCCAGTGTGAGCCATGAGCTGAAGTATAGTAAACACTGACATACACCAAACCCAACAAAGAATAACTTTCACAGAAACTACTACAGAAACTTTCCATTCCTACTGGAGCAGCACTGTGCAGCTGAGCAAGGTCACAGCTGCTTCTGGTGGTAGGTGAGAGATGGGTCTTCCAGAGATGCCATGTTCCTCAGGCCCTTCCTGCTCCCATGCCAAACCCATTCACACACTCAGAGCAGATGCCAACCCATACTGAGTCTCCCAGCAGCTACTAACAGGATCTGGCTTTCAGCTACAGATGATGCTCAGGAACCTCTTGAAGAACTCCCTGTGGAGCTGGGCAGACACAGCCACCCCTCCTCCAGTGTGGGACCAATGACAGTGCTCAGTGCACTGCTCCTCCCCGTGCAGCTGTGAAAGCTGCTCCCTCTCAGGATTTAACAGCTGAACACCCTCTTGGCATGACACTGACTTCATCTGGCCTCTCCATCTCTTCAGACACCTCAAGCACTACGAACTTGTACTTCTTGCACCCCAGTCTATCCAGAATGGCACATATCCTTTACAAAAAGAGATGCAGAATAAAGGCTATTTCTAGAGTCCTTTCAAAACCAGGAAAAAAGTCTTTTCATCGTTAAAGGATCTTTGGCAGAAGATGATAACCACCCAGAAAACCCTGTGCAAAAGAACCTGGAAACACACAATGTAAAACAAATTTAATCACTGGACAGCTGTTGTCTTGTTTTCTGTGTTCTGGTAGGAGATTGCAGACACCCATCAAGAAAAGGTTATTTGGGACTGTATGTAACTGGCAGAGTCTCATCCCATCAGCATGCCAGCATAAAATTAGAAACTTGCAACTTTAACAATTCCATGGAGCAACAGAAACCCTGTGAGTCAACAGAAAGTAGTCCAGAGCCATTCCTGGGAGAAGATTTCCAAGGCAAGATCATTTCCACTGCTGGGATATGAATCAGTGCCAGGTGATATAACAGACTCCACTGTTTCTCTGGAAGTGAAGATGTGAACCATGTGGAGGCACTTGTCCTCAAATAATGGAGATGAAGTCTCTGCAGAAACGTGTGGGATTTAAATAGTACAGGAGCATGCCTGCTCCATGCTAAACCATCATTTAGGGCAGGGGAACAACAGCTCACTAAGAGCTGGAGGTTTCATTACCCCTTACCAATGAAAGTCAGAGCTTGCTGCAAGTTCTCCATTTTAGGTAAAGCCTCACACACTGACTAAGTCAGCATGAAGTTATGTGGATCAATTTTTCCCTCTCTCTCCAGAGAGAGAAAACAGCAAGGCCCTGGAGGTTGCTATACACACAAGTTTCACAGCTGGGATGACCAGGACATCCCCAGGAACACAGAGTGACAGAAGACAAGGAGCCAAGAAGAGCACTGAAGAACCTCCCCCATGGACATTTCAAGTGTTAATGTTCTGAACTCTCTAGGACAGAGAACTGGAATCACAGAAAGTGTCACTGTATGATCCAAAGCAACTTTTATAGGAAGTGGAAGCTTAACAGTCTAACAGCTCCTTTGACAGGGTTAATTAAGAAGAAGTTGCTTGGGGTCAAGTCAGGTTGGAGAGGAAGGAATGAGGCCTCCTGAGCAGGTGCAGCCTCACACCTGAGTATGCAGGGAAGTGCCAGTGCAGTTCAAATGCTTGGCAGAGCTGTTAATGCACTGAGGGAAAAGCCCTCCCTCTCCTGAGCCTGCTGCCCTTCTGAGTGTTTACACAAACACCACAGCTCTCCCCTTCACCAAGAGATTTACTCTCCAGATAAGGAACAAGCTCCAGCCCTCCAAGGCTGTCACCCTATTCCAGGTCAGCACAGCACAGGCAATCTGGAACACCAGGGCAGGTTATGGCAAGGGAACCAGAACTAAATGACATTTTGCTGTAAGACCAACTCCCTCTTACCATTTGCCGATATTCCCGAATCATTTTTAATTTGTCTTCTCCACCTTTGTTTTCTTCTTTCTGTTCAATGCTGCTGATTATTCTCCAGGAAGCTCTCCTGGCTCCAATCACATTTTTATATGCAACAGAAAGCAGGTTTCTTTCTTCCACTGTCAACTCCACATCCATTCCAGCCACTTTCTTCATTGATTCAACCATTTCTAGGAGGAAAAGGTCAGGCAATTATTCTCACACCCTAAAGCATCTTTTGAATCATTCAGTACAAGCTGTACATTAATGAGAGCTTAGGAAATTAGGCTCCCTCCTCCTTTAATCCAGCTACTCCTCTCTTTTACCCTGGAGTGTTCCAAACAAATCAATCAGCACATATACAAAGGAAGTATCTGATGTTCATCTGGTATTTTACAAGGGTTCTAAAAATTGTTTAAAGGTAGTTCAGCTTTTGGGTTTTTGTTTGTTTGCTTTTTTTAACACACAGACAAAAAGGATGTAGCAGCAAGAGCATTCTTCCACAGTGGATAACAGTTATCAGCACGATCCTACAGGAGTGTGAGTTCTCTAGAGTGCTTTGGAGAAGGCAGAGAACAGTGAGAAGAGATGAGCAAATGTGATCTGGCTCTTGGCACAGTCAGGATAAAACTGAGGAATTACAGGGTGCTCCACTGATTCGTCAACTGGAACACAGTGTAATGTGGTAATTAACAAAAATATAAAATCCAGATTTGAATACATGTAGAGATGTGTGAGTACTGTTACTAGGAAAGTGAGTCAAAGCTGCAAGATGAACCTCCAAAAGAAAAATTTGGTGCTTGGAGTGGTAACAAAAAAGTCATCCTGAGTGTGCTCACAGCAACCATATGTACCAATGCCAAGCAGCCATTTACACTGAAAAGTAACACACAAAATATAAATTAATGTATATTTGTATTTTAAGCCTGTTGAAAAGTATTTCTAAACCTGAGGTTAAAACAATCATTACCAAAAACAGCTTTCCTACACTCCAGTGGAAGCAAAGACTGAACCACTTAAGGAAGGTTATAACCCTTTCACAACCTAACCACACTGGGATTGTTCAAGACACATTAGAAGAACAGTGTTAAATATACAAATGAAGCTTAGCTATCATTTTCTCCCCTCAGATGTCAAATTCACAACCTAAACAGGCATAAGCTACTGCAGCAATGGAGACTGTAGGAACTGGCAAGAACAGTGTTATCAGTCTCCAACAGGTCTCCATATGTGGAGGACAAAATTTTATGGTGGCTCTATTTTTATCAGCAGCTTTTGCTTCTCCAAATCACAGAAAGGAACAAAAAATTCACCAAGGATTTGATAAAACTTGATGAAAACATCACCCTGCAATTGCAAAATGGTGAGCTGCTTTTGCTGAAGAATCTGAGAGCTGCCCTAGAACACTCCACCTTCACACAATTAATATAAACATAGCTAAGTAATGTGTGCCAGCTAAGTTACAGGCAGTATAATATAGCTACAATTTGCTACTTAAATAAAGCAAATACTGTGATTTATTTCCTGAAGGATGACCCTACCATCCCATTCACACAAAGAATCTACTTAAAAGCTGTGAATTTTTTTAATTATGCAAATTAAGCCATCTTGTATTTTGAAGTTTATTTAAACAGAGCTATGCTCAAGATAAGATGCCTGACAGTTCTTGTGGACAAAAATGACAATCAGGAATTGACAGTCTCCATGACCTATCTTTATCAAGCTCCAGGAAAAAATGCAGGTCTTGTTTTTAAGCCTAATATTTGACTGCCTTCAGCAGTTGCAACCTGTAGCAACCCACAGGTTACAGAAGATGTTGCCTTTATTTCAAGGGTTTCTATTATTGTGCTTTATCCACTGGCATTAAACACAACACTTCAGTCATACTCCTGGATGCACACAATGCTTTTACAGAAAACCAGCCTCTTAGTGAAGACAACAGAAATCTATTCACACTTATCTCACATAACAATGATATACATGGAATAATTAGTCCAGAAGTGTGGAGGTTGAGGAACATGTACAGCAACAGCTTCCAAGATCTTCTGCCCTGTATCAGGAAATTGAAACAACTGGGGCAAAAAGGACATGTTTTATCAACTGTTCTACAGGTTTCCTTCACAATCTCTTCCTTAGAAGCACATTTGTCTAGCGTGAAAATTTAAAATAAAAAACTATACACAAGACTTGCTGTTCCCTGTAAATGAGTAGCTGTTTTCAGTGTACATTCAAACACATTCATTACCAATTTAATCAATTGCTTGGCTTCTGCAGGACTTTATCTATCTATCTGTTGCCAGTCTGAAGATCTACAAGGCCTTGAAACAGAGGTTTCAACGCCTCTGTGCACTGGAGGATAAACCCAATTTAGCTGAGCAATAGCTGGTACAAAGCCAAACCCAAAACCCTGCCCTACAAGGAGCTCCTGTGCCAGTGTTTTAGTCCTGTTGCATCCCTTCAGTCTGCTGGCAAAGGAGGTCATTAACCACCCTCCTGCAGAGCCACAACCACGGAAACAACGGAGCCAAAGGGAAACAGGCACCGGCTCACAACTACTCCTTATCAGTAAACAGCCCTTATCACCCCAACATTTTTATGACTGAGTTGTTAGTAAGTTAAATAGACTCCCTGACAAGTGACAGCCACTGGGAAATCAGGATGTAGGGGGATGGGAGAGCACCTCAGGTTCCTCCATTTGTTCTGAAGCACAAAACCCTCAGCTTCACCACCCCTCACACCGGGTACACAATCTCCCAACACCCTGACAACAGGAACTGAAAGGTCTCCTCTACAAAATCTGTCACTAGGTAACCACACAACCACAGGTTAGAATCCTACACATAAAGAACTGTCCTACCCAAAGAGAAAACATTTATCAGTCTTTATCAGTCTACCCACAAAGCTGTTGGTGAAAAAGGTTTCTAGTTTAGTTAAGAGCACAATTTTACTCACAAATACAAAAATCTGGGCTGGTATTTCAACAAGACAAAATATTACGCACATACCTTGGTCTTCCATGGTAAAGCCATAATCCAGCCCTGAAAAGTGAAGCCTGATGAAAAATCTTAAGAACACAGGCAGTACAAAAACAAGGGGACAACATATCTGTATCTTCTCCAACAGAAAACAAAAATAAAGCCATCTATATCTGCCAACAGAACAAATGTTTTTTATTCTAAGTGCAGTTTTACCTATCTGGAAGTTTCCACAAGGAGGTGGAAAGCTCAGTCAGAGACCATTCAAGACAAAATACAAGTCTGAGATTACATTTCATTAAGAAGGATTACTGCAATAATGACAACTCACTGCATGCAAAATCCAGAGATGCTTACACTGCATTATGGAAAAAGTAGTGTTATGCAGATTCAGAGAGACAGAGGCTGTATTTAAGTGGTTAAGTTCCAGCCTCTCAGGTGATTGTGGCTGTCACCTTCTCTTGCTACTGTGAGATCATGCCACCATCAGAGCAGGAAATCCCAAAAATGTAAATTATGGAAGGAGAGGGGAATATTCTGGAGAATGACACGCTTGCCCTAGATTTAGATCCTTCTCCAAGCACCTGCTGTGGGTGAAGAAATACCAAACACACAGACACTGTCTGATCAGGTTTGTATATTCTTATGGAAAAGCTGAAACTCCAAACAACTGCCTAAGATACTACAGACCTGTGATGATGCCCAGGCCATTTTTTAGGCTCCTCTAGTCTACTACTATGATTGAAATGCTTGCTCCCCATTGCAAACCCTGCTGAGTCACCTCCAGCCACCAGGAGGGACACACAGGCAGAGCCTGGAAAGCACAAAGGGTTGGGATGGAGGTGGCCACCTACAAAAGGCTTTTGGAACAGCAAGCTGCATGGCTTGGGATTGGGGTTTAAAGTGAAAGACAAAGAACATGCCTTACTCTAAGCTAAGAAATCATGGGGAAAGTTTACAGGTTTGAGAAGCACGTTTCATAAGCATCCTTAGGGGCCAAGCCACGGCACAAAGGGCACAGCTGATAAGGTCACAAAATAATGACTCCCTCTTGACCAGAGACAAATAAGAATCCAGATATTCGTTGCTTCTTAAGCTCTGGAAATCAAAAAAAACCCAGGGCAACTGCAATATCCCCAGGTAAGGAAATAAGGAAATGGGTGATGCACAGCAAATTTAGTGGGAAGACTAAAAACCTTCTCAATACAGGATAAAAAACAAGAAACAGCAGACCCTACCAAGAGAATAGCCAGTATCTGGCAGTTCTATCAAAATCTGTGCTTGTAACAGAAACCATTTGGCCTAAACAAAGGCTGGTGCACAAAAGAGAACTTTTTAGGGGAAATCTACAGTCTTTGTAACCTCTAGTTCAGTGCCTGAGTCTCACTAACCAGGATGCTACAGGGTCAGATTTTTTTGTTCACAACCAGGGCACTCCTTGTGACTTTAAACAACACATAGGCTCTAATTCAACCTTACTGCTGGAGTAACTCCCCCTTGCCTCCACACACATGCATAAACTGTAAGAATTTCAGTGTTACCACAGGAAAAAACATGAGCTAGAAAATCTCTTAGTGGTGTGCCTCCCTTCCAAAAGAGGAACTACTAAAGAGAGAAAGCTTCTTAAAATAAGAACAGAAAAATAACTTTGATAAGAACATCAAAATGAACCTTAAGAGAACCCAGAAAGTAGAATTCTTCTACATGATGCAATGAAGAGCAGCAGAAGCATTGTCTTAATTCTCCATTTAGTAGCAGCAGAACATCAGCACGGAAGTTGTGTTTAAAGTTCAATCTTTTCTACTGCCCTTATCTAAGGGCAATAAAGCAATCCAGGATCTTCAAGCTTCTAAGCTGCTGCCCAGCACCTACTTCAGCATTTCAGGAGCTAAAAGCTGCACATAAGCATCCTGTGAGCTCTGAGGAGATGGAGGACACAGCAGAAAAAACAAGTCTTCCCTTGTGTCCACCACAGATGATCACACACCATAAACAGTATTCCAAGACCCAGTACAAGTGTTAGCCTTGTACTTGTTCATTCTTGCAATGAACAAAAGATGATCAGGAACAAGTCACAAGAACTTGAAGTATCTGACCCCAAACTGTTGTGTGTAACCTCTCAGACAGGGCTTTAATAGCAGCAGCAAACACAAAGTGGTTTATACTGCCCATTTGAAAAGGGTTCCAGCAGACACTCAAGGGGACCTACAAAACCATGAACCTAATACTCACTAGGGGTCAAGTTAATGGGAATTACATTTTAAAAAAACCCTGGAATGAGTGGGTATATGCACAAACATTACACTGTAGAGCATGGCCTTCCATTATGCTTCACAAATCTACTGGAATGCTTTGAACAAGTGAAGCACATGGACAAGGAAGACATAATTGGAACAGTCTACCTGGATTTCCCAAAGACATTTGACAAGGTCCCTCACCCAAGGTTCTTTAAGGAACTCAACTGCCATGGGATAGGAAAGAAAGTCCTCACATGGATAAACACTTGGCTGAAAGACAGGAAACATGGTATGAATATGAGACTCAAGGGTTGAGAACAGAGAAAGCCCACCAGTGAAATCACAAGGGATCTGTGCTGGAAGCAGGCTAACATTTCTGAGTGAGCCACAGAAACAGAAGCAAGCAAGAAGTACTAACTTAGTAGCAGCAAACTCCTAGGAACAATCATGAGAAGAACTGAAGAAATAGGGGCCAGTGTATTTTCTTCAGTGAGAAGAAAGTAACTGTGCAGAATAATGCCCACAGACTGCATTTCCCACAGCTACAGACCCCCACCTAGCATCAGTGGGCACCACCCTACTCACTACACTGATGAGCTCCAAATTCAACCAAGTGGAAGTTCAGCTCCTCTTCCCATCCATTAGGAACTCCTCTAAATACAGTATGACTCTGCCTGCACAAGGCTTTTCTGTTCTCTTAGGGAATCCTGTGTTTGGCAAGGAGGACTCCAGAGATGGCTGAACCCAGCCCTATCGATTCCCCCCTGCCAGCTCAACACCTCTCTGATCTCTCAACTGGCTCATTCAGGTCACCAGCTCAGACAACTACTCACAGGGAAAAAAAATTAATCCTGCTTCTAATTTAGAGAACTGAACTGGTTCTAAGGGTCAGACCAGAATTCAAGCACAAATGAGAAGCACTCCACACTTACCAGAATGTAAAAATTTTACACAAATGAGCATAAAAGAACCTAATAGGCAGATTCCCAGTTATGACAACCAACAGGCAGAGAAGGGAAAAAAAAAACCCTAAATAATATCCAACCTGGCTTGATGATGATTTTGTGGACAAAGCAGAGGGTTATATTGCTACTCCTTGTGTAAGGTTTGTAATAGCTGGTGCAGTCAAAACCCTTCCAAACCTGACAGCATGACTCTGCAATAAACAGTCCTGTACCTTTACACACTTGGAGAAACACACGTTAGGGCCAAGTTACCCAAGCAACAGTGGGATTTTCTGCATAATCAATTGTAAGGTCTTCCACAAGTCCTTCTTCCAACAAAAACATCTTTAAATCGTTCCTCTAATCTCTTCAAACTGTGGACATTTACTTTTCTAAATCAAGAGGATTTCCCCACTATTTCTAACAAACATTTCAGTTTGAAAGCAAACATCTTAAGCCTGTGCCTCATCATAGATCCCTCCCCTTGACTGAGATCTGCTACTGAGCAATTAACACTGGAAACCAGTTCAGCTTCTGGGCTCCTAGCAGAGGACCTCACCATCCAGTTGTAGAATTCTGTCTCCTTTGTCTGCTCCTGGTACCTCAGGAAATTCAAGAAGGCCATTACAGACAAAGGCCCTCTCTCACACAACTCCTCGTAATCACAAGTCAATTTATGTACCAATATGTACAACTCCCACTTAAAAAATGTACAGTCTTACTCCTTTAGCACTGTCTTGCCTATATTTTAACTCTTGGATTCCTACAATTCTTAGGGATATGCTGAGATTTTTCTGCCTTTTAGCTCAGAGACAGCAATCACACCCCACATCACTACACCAGTAAGACTTTTAACAGAGAGGGTAAGTGGTAACCATTAATGGGGAGAGCCCAAAATTCTCCATTAATGGAGAACCCAAAAAACTGAAGTGTGCCTGACATCTGCTTGAGAGAGACCAATCCTCTGCAAAGCAAAATTAACATGCAACTTAAATTCTAATTTGTGACTTATTGATTCCTCATTAGGCTCTAAGCTGAAGACCTGTTACTAGGAGACAGTTCTTCCTAAAAAGGGTTCAAATCTTGAACTGAACCTACTGCTGCACACATTCCTGCCTTCGTGATAAAGACACATTTCCTGACAGACAATTTCTAAAGACAAAGGGAGCCAGCTGCTAGCCTGCTGTGCTGGGAGGCAGGAGACCTGTCGTGGGTGGGCTGGATGTTTTCCTTACCTGTACCCTGGCCTATTCTCTGGTTTTGAGGGGGGAAACCCCACCTATTTCACCTCACCCAAGTAATGTACTTGTATATGTACTTCAAGACTTGTAGTACAAAGCAGCTGTTGGAAGTATGTGCCCACAGACTGCCTTGAGCCATAGCGTGTTCTCACCTGAAACAAAGATGTTCCCAGCTTCCACAAAGAGGAACTGCTTTCAATATTCAGCAGCAGTCTCAGGAATCCTCTACATCCTCTTGATATAAAGAGTTCTACAGTATCACTTACTCCAATTGTTTTCCAAAAAAGGAGTCCATTTAGTTATATATTATTCTACCAATAAGGAATAGCAGTGAGTGAGATTTCCCACCAAGCTTCCTGTACTGCCAGCAAGCTTCCTGGCATTTTGTGATTTGCCATAACATGCCTAAGCAGATCTGTGAACATAGTCAGACACCCAAATCTCTTAATATATCTCTGAAGATCAGGGTTTAAGTGCTACTTACACTGCAAAAGAACCTAGAAAGTTGTCCTCTTAATCTGGGCCACCATCCTGAGGACAGTACAGACAGAGGACTAGATTCCCAACCGTTCACAAATGCAGCTCCCAAGACTTCAGAAATTCCCTAAGTGGGTCAGGTAAGTAACACCAAAGAAGCCACAGTTGGATGCCCACCATAAGTGCTGCTATAAATGCCATGAGCCATACATAAATAGCAACCCACCACTCTTCCAGTCTCCAGGAGAAAGATGGGACAGAAGTTTACACTTATCCTAATGTTAAACACAAAAAAACCTGTCAAACTCATATTCGAATTACCCAAGGGACTCGTATTCCAATGTATCTGTTGCCAGTACTTACCATCACCCCATTTTATATGTGCCAATTAGTAACTGTGGCCTTCTAATTGTGTACCTCAAAGATCAAACTGAGGAGCAAAACTAGGAGTAGCTTACTCTTTCCTCATACTGCTTCTCAAATCACTTTGTTCACAGAATTATTCAGCAGTCTCAGCTATGATCTTGGCAGAACTGCATTATTTCACATAAACAAGAACAAATTATGCCAATCATTTTTAATTGTTTCAGCTGAACAAGAACACAGAATTAAATGATATAACAGTATCTACAGTACATTTTCTTCCAGGCCATGGACACTAGAGAAGTGAAGATGCGTTTAGAGCAGCTGGCAGAATTAGAGGGTGCATCTTAAATTATGTTCATCCAACTTGATTCCTAAAAACTCTGAAGTCCAAAACCCACAGCACTGACTTAAACGAGACAACTTTAACTTCAGTGCTCCCTCCTAAATTGTAACAAGTCTCATGCCCATTCAAAAGCAATACAGCACAAGTCTTCTACATTTTGCTCTGGGCAGCTTGTTTAGCAAACATTCATGGTATTGGGAGAACCATAAGTCCACCCAGGGAAATGCTGCACCGAGGCAATAATCCCTCCCAATCAATTTTTATCAGTTGACAGGAAGTTTGCATTGCAGATCTGTGCCATGGGGTAGAGTCCTATTACCTTCTAATGAAGTGATTTACTGCTGACTTCAGAAAACCCCAGAAAGACAGTCATGCCTCAAGGATGATGGTTCCTCCAGGATGTTGGGTTTCCACTCAAACCAAAGCCAACACTTTCAGTGGCACTGACTCATCCAGACCAGGTGGAGAACCCTTCCCTCCTCAGCAGAAGTTCCACACTTACTGTGGAATATAGATGTGTCCCTCTCCCCAAGGTAATTATTGTACCCCAATACCTGCTTTCTGGGGGGCATTTTCTTTCTCTAAATCCCAAATTGCAGAGACTGCCTGACTGCTTCCCTTCAGTGGTACTATTAATTATAAACTATTTTCCCATCAGAACTCTAATTGAATGGAGTTTTATTTAGGCCTTCTTTTTGTTTTAGTTTGTCTTTTTCCCTCCAAAACGTACATTTTTCAGATGTTCTGCAATAGTGCCATCGGATGTTTTTTAAGCACAACTCAGTAAAAATTTGTCATTTGGTGAGAATTTGGTCATGTTGTCTACAAAAATGTATGAGCAGAAAATATTTGGAATGTCTTCTTACCTCTCTAAATGAAGTGTTACTGCATTCACACATTCTACATACATATATTTACTTCACTTCAAATGAGTAATCACAGCTCTCAGGGCAAAGTAACAGTCTCAGAAGAGTCGAGAAAATTAAAGGCCCTTTCTATTATATGCAGGGGAACCATGTTTCAAAGGAACAGTTGCAAGACAGACATTTTTGGGGCAAGAGACACCACCCAGGGTTGCCAGTTCCTCCCCTCTACCACTTTTCCCCAAAATATTAAATCATCACGGATATTAAATGATCAGGGATAGCGCACAAACTTAAAGGGGAGAAAGGATGACAAGAAGACGCTGGGAAACTAAAACTACCTGCAATAATTTCTACCACATAATGAAAGCATATGCGTTTTCTTTAGGCAGTGAATCATGTACTCGCTCCCTGCAGGGTGAGAACTCGCTCTCTCTGGGTTTGCCAGGGGCAGCAGGATCTCCAGCCGGGAGTAGAGGCAGAGAAAGAAGCGCAGCCCCGTCCCCGGGGACCCCCCACGAGCACGGCCGGCGAGGGGCGAGGGCGAGCCCCCGCTCCGGAGCGCTCGGCATGGGCGTTGTCTGCGGCGAGCCGTCCTCG